>VYXC01003636.1:726113-789885 GCA_013397175.1 Platysteira castanea | reverse complement strand
GGAGGGGAGGAGGAGGGGAGGGGAGGGGGTGGTGGTGGTGAGCGGCGGTGCCGAGCCGCCTCAGCCCGTGCACTGCGGGAGTCGGGGGGGGTTGTGCGTGGTGGTGTCTCTGCCCTGCCCTGAGCACACAGCTAACAGTGTATGTGTGTGTGTGTGTGTGTCTGTCTCTTTCCATACCGGGGAATTGCACTCTTAAAATACACCCGATACAATGCACCAGCCTGACTCAGACGCAGACATTAGTGCTAGGAAGATGGCGCACCCGGCGATGTTTCCTAGAAGGGGCAGCAGCAGTAGCAGCGGCAGCAGCTGCGTTACTGCTCCCACTGCACCAGGTACCGGCGTTGGGAGCGCTGCCCTCTCCGCCGAGGATTATCAGCCGCCTTTGCTGGTCCAGCCACCACCTCCATCTCCTGCAGCAGCTTCAACAGCGGGTCCACAGCCGACACCCCCTCATCCACAAAGCCTGAACCTCCTCTCGCAATCTCAGCCCCAGCCCCTTGCACAGGCTGGAGCTCAAATGAAAAAGAAAAGTGGCTTTCAAATTACCAGTGTGACCCCTGCTCAAATATCTGCTAGTATGAGCTCTAATAACAGCATAGCTGAGGATACGGAAAGCTATGATGACCTGGATGAGTCTCACACTGAAGACCTGTCATCTTCAGAAATCTTAGATGTGTCTTTATCCAGAGCCACTGACTTGGGAGAACCTGAGAGGAGTTCTTCTGAAGAGACTCTAAATAACTTCCAAGAGGCAGAGACTCCTGGGGCTGTTTCTCCAAACCAGCCTCATCTTCCTCAGCAGCATGCTCCTCTGCCTCATCACCCACAGCAGAGTGTTGTGATCAATGGAAGTGTTCATCCCCATCATGTTCATCATCACCACCATCTTCACCACCACCATCATGGACACCATCATCCATCGCATCCTGGGGTGGGTAGTACCCCAATTTCTGGAGGACCACCGCCCAGTCCATCGTTTAGAAAACTGTCAACAACTGGAAGCTCTGACAATGTTATATCAACTGCACCAGTTTCTGCTGCATCATCCACTGGTTCCCTGGCATCTGCTGTGTCTAGTATCCGCACTACAAGTACTCCTGGCAATTTAGGTATAAGTCCTGCTACTGGAACTAGTACCTTAAATAATATTGGTGGTGGTAGTTCTAGTGTGGCAAACAGTGTGCTTGGTACTATAAATTTAAGCAACATCACGAGTACTGGTAATGTAAATGCTTTGTCTGGAACTAGCAGCAATGCTAATGTGAATATCTTGAGTGGTGTTGGCAATGGTACGAGTGCTTCCTCTAGTGTCATTAACAATGTTACTAATCCAACTGCAGGAATGGCAGTGGGATCAAGCCAGCAGCAGCCTACATCTGGCACGTCAAGGTTTAGGGTTGTAAAATTAGATTCTAGTTCTGAACCTTTCAAAAAAGGTAGATGGACTTGCACTGAATTCTATGATAAAGAAAATACTGTTGCAGTTTCGGAGGGAGTAGCAGTAAACAAAGCAGTAGAGACGATAAAACAAAACCCGCTTGAAGTGACTTCTGAAAGGGAGAGCACCAGTGGGAGTTCTGTTAGCAGCAATGTAAGCACACTGAGTCACTATACAGAAAGTGTGGGAAGTGGAGAAATGGGAGCACCTACTGTGGTACAGCAGCAAGCATTTCAAGGTGTGGGTCCGCAGCAGATGGATTTTAGCAGTACTGCTCCTCCAGCAATTCCAGCATCTAGTATACCACAGAGTGTTTCTCAATCACAGCTTGCACAAGTCCAGCTGCATTCTCAAGAGGTAAACTATCCACAGCAGAAGCCAGGGGTCCAACCTCCTGCACAGGCCAGTCTAACCACTGTTACTGGGGTTCAGCCAGCCCCAGTTAATATACTAGGTGTATCCCCATCTCTGGGCCACCAGCAACCTGCCCTTCAGAGTATGGCTCAACAGCAGCTGCCGTATTCACAGCCGGCACAGCCTGTGCAGACTTTGCCAGTGGTGCAGCAGCAGCAGTTGCAGTATGGACAACAGCAGCAGCAGCAACAGCAGCCAGTTCCTACACAGATGGCCGCGGGTCATGTTAAGCCGGTGAACCAAAACTCTGTCACAGGGGCTATGCCAGACTACATTCAACATCAGCAGATCCTTCAGACTCCAGCCCCTGCCATGCAGCCGAGTTCTACAGGAGTAGGAGCTGGGCAACCGGTTCCTGTTGCCCAGGCACAGGGCATGCAGCCTTCAGTGCAAGCACATCCAGCTGCTGCCCCAGCTCAGCCTGTTGCACATGCTCCAGCAGCAATACCAGGTGTAGCTGCCAGTGGCCAAATACTAAATGTTGGGCAGCAAGGAAGCATAGCTGCTGTGGTGCAACCACCATCTGCTGCAAACCAAATTCCACCTCCAGTTATGCCATCAACGGCTGCTCCTCCATCTTCCCAAGTAGTGCAGCCTGTGCAGACAGGAATAATGCAGCAGGGATTACAGGCCAGTGCTACAGGCCTTCCTCAACAAATGGTCATTGCTCAGCAAAACACCTTGTTACCTGTACAGCCACAGGCACAAGGAGTGGAATCTGTAGTCCAAGGGATGACTGGCCAGCAGCTGCCTGCTGTAAGCCCTATACCCTCTGCTAGTACTGTTCCTGCACCAAGTCAAGCTGGTTCAGCTGTGCCTCCTGGCATACCTTCTGCTTCTGTAGGTTTGGGACAGCCACAGAATATAGCACAGGCTTCAGCTGTGCAGAATGGTAATTTGGCTCAAAGTGTTAGTCAGCCTCCCTTGATATCAACAAGTATAGGTATGCCAGTGGCACAGAGTGTGCCACAGCAGATGCCACTAAGCTCTACCCAGTTCCCTGCACAATCACTAGCTCAGTCTATTGTAAGCCAAATTGAAGACGGCAGACGCCCTACAGAACCTTCCTTGGTGGGTTTACCTCAAGCTGCCAGTGTCGAGAGTGGTGGTGGAGCATCGGCCGCTTCAGATGGCGGTAGCAGCAACATGCCATCCTCGGCGTCCCTCTTTCCGCTGAAGGTGCTGCCGTTGACAACGCCTCTTGTAGATGGTGAGGATGAGAGGTAAGACTGCCTGTAACTTTATTAAAAGATGGACTGTTTGATAGTTTGATTTGCACTAACTTGCAGGTCTTGTTACAGCCATTCTGTGAAATGAGGTAGTGTGATGTTTCTGTCTAATTAAATACTATTCTCAGGTCTCAGCACATGCAGATATTGTATTAAAGAACATGTTTTTCTTTTCGGGGGGGGGTTGTATTGATTATGCTTTGAAACTACTGTCTGGGTAAATTGTGTTTAACAGTCTGTTCAGTGTGTCTAGTCCCATTATGTAGAGGAAGACAGAAGAATACTGCGGAGTGTGGATGTACTAGTGGTGATTGCAGTTTAGATTATTTATTATACAGAAATAATTAATATTTATTCTTACGTAGATTTTTTTTTCCCACAAGCCCATCCTACCTTCTCTTTTTTAAGTATTGACTTTACTAAGGTTGAACCTGTTACGATTCTGTGGTGTATTTAAAACCTCTTTGACAGCCAGAGAGGCGCTTTAGGCAGATGAGTATGGTGGGATAAGGGATGTTCAGCAACATTGTTGTGGCTCTTTGAATTGAACCTGGGGTACTTTTGGTCTTGATGGTTTTGCTTCAAAGCATTAATGCATGGTGAGGGCCACTCAGGCCTGTAGAAGGGTGGTGAGCCTTTGAATCAGGTGCACCAATTCTGTGCAGTTAGAGTAAGCAAACTGCATATTTTTTTCCCATTTCACCCATTCAAACTACATGTATTCTCTCACCTTCATCTTTTCAATTAAGTGACCACTGCCTGGTCTTAATAGTACATGCACGTGAGTATTCTTACTTCTTTGACAGTGTGTTTAGAGAAGTTATATCAGTTGTGAAGGACCATTGTGTGTGCAGGCTGAATTGATTGAAACATCAATTTTAAAATATGGTTTGATATTATGTGTGGAAAGTCCTCAGTGTATTGAGAACCTCTTGTGATATGGGTTTGCAAGTGGCCAGGAAGACTGTTGCTTCTTCCAAAGAACTTTCTAAGAAGCTACATTAATGGGAGAAGTAATTTTTAAGATAAGTAACCCACTTTGGGAATGTGGGGCAGGACAGAAAAGAACACTAGGAAAACTGAGCCTTGGGTGAGGAGACAAAATAAGGCACTGAACACGAGATGGGAAAAATGCCGTAGCAATGGGAGGTAAAGCACTTTTTAAATACCTTCTTGGTGCCATAACTTAAGTCAGGAGTAATATCAGTGGCCAGACTTTATTAATTTTTATTTTTTTTTAATAAAATGGGTTGCTGGGAGAGGCTGGATTCTTTTCTTAATATTGAAAATCCTAACTCTATCAGCAGTTTCTGATTATGTTGATCATAAGGTGTTGACTGCTGTAGTGGCTTTCATCACATCTTTCTGAGATGCCAGAGAACTGTAATGAGTAGCAGCTTGTCTTCCAGGAGTGCTAGAAGACAAGTTCCAACACTGTTGCATTCTGATTTTGTTTTTTTAGTCAATAAGTACGTGAAGGTGGTAGAAGACGTATTGAGGTGTTAAAGCCAACAGTGTCACCTTTATGCTACTAGCAGTTTTTCAGAAATGTTCTTTGGTTTTCTTTCATTTGAGTTTTGTAAACCAAGACACTAATCCTTCTCTTCACAGGTCCCATTAGTGTTTGGTGGTGTAATTTGTTTTTGTTGTTGTGTCGTTGTTGTTTTTTCGTTTCCTTTTCTTTTATCGACCAAAAAAATCTCCCTAAGCTCTCAGGGGATCCTAACCAAGTAGGAGAATCATAAGCTTATTGATACTCAGTGTTTTGGAAAATGACGGTTAGAATATGTCTGTACCCTGATTTTAAGAGCATATGTTAGCGGTTTGACATGATTGGTAGTTTTTCCAGAATGTTTAAATCCCTCAGGGTAACAATAGCCAGAAATACCTTCTTCCTCTGTTGTTTAGCTAGCCAAAGATCATATCCTTTCTTCTCCCATGCACGTTGCGTCTTTGTTCAATCTGTCATCTCCAGGTAGACTACACTTTTGTTTAGCTGCAGTTGGAAAATCATTTAGATTCTTTGCACAAAGCAGGATATGACTCTATTAAATGGAGACCAAAAATAATTTGGGTTTTTTTGCATGGCAGTAGTGGCCAGGTCACTTTTGTGTACAATCAGACAATTTACAGCACCACGTCTCCCTGTGTATTTGTGTGTGACATTAAAAACCTAGTGAGATTGCTTCTGTTTCCGCTTCCAGGGGATCTCAGGGCAGGGTTCTTATATTGTCATCTTCACTGGAATTTTGGGCTGGAGCTAAGAGTTTGTTACTCACTAAAGGCAATGCAAGATATGTTGTTATTCTGCTTGGCTCCCTGCTTTTCTGGCCGTGGGATCTCTCTAGTTAAGAGTTTTTTTGCTGGTTTGTTGGATTATTCCCTCTTTCACAGGAGGTGGAGGGTAGTGTGTTGTAGAAGGATGTAAGCATTTCAGAAGAAGGTATATTGTAAATATGTATGTTTGAAATCCCTACTTTTCTCTGTCTTATCTGTGTATGTATGTATCACTGAAGATTTCTATCGATACATCCCAAGTGATTCTAAACCTGGCAGAGAAAAAGGTAGGAGAAAAGAAGTGAGTGATGACATAATTGGGCCAGCGAAGAAGCTGTAAAATTCCATTTAGCATGCCTTTAAAAAACATCTGACCCATGTAATACCGTGTATAGATTAACTCCCAGCTTTCCTTAAACCTGTATATAATTGCGTTTAAGGCCGTGCCAGTATCTTTAAGTCTTTAGTCTGTTCAGTTTTTAGAACACCATTTGTAGCTCTTTCTATGCCTGTTATCAGGGCATGGCCTTTTAAATATAGATGGTGAGGACTGTATCTGCTTTGAGAACCATAACCTTTATTTCCCCAGTGTGAATGACTTACTTCAAGTCATAGTGAAGATTAGATATTAAAAATGAGCTGCTTGGCAGAATGCCATATGGAAAATTAATTTGCAAACGTTAATAAATAGAGAGGATACAAATAATACCCTCTGTACTTTCTATATTAAAAAAAAAATAAAAATCAAACAGCTGAACAAAACACCTAAAACCCCAACAAAATCACCAAACACCTGTAGTTCTTCTGATTAGTCTTTCTTAAGCCTATTGGGTATGTGATAGATGTTTGTATCGCAAATCATCATATTCATCATCTCTTAATTTTTCAGTCTACAGAAATGCAGGCCAGTTTTTTGGTTGTTAAATACTTTTTTTTTCCCTTCTCTTTAGCTTGAGCTGTGGTATGGACTCTGCATAATTCTTACATAGTTTCTTGGATTTGGAGTGACTACCTTGATTTATTCACTGTAGTTATTAAATCTTGCTAATTTTAGACATGGTCTTTTGAGTTTAGTATTTCATCTTTAGAACTGTAGAAGAGGATTGCTTTTATTTTCATGTGTTTGATATTTAAGCATGGAAGAACGCATGTTTCTATCACAGTGAATATTTTTGTATATTTATACTTAATGTTGCAAAATCAGTTTCACATCTTTGTAGACAATGCTTTGCTCTATATACTAAGATTTTATATGGACTTAGATTATTTTTAAGTTACTGTAAAGTGAAAACTTTAAAAGTTAATGTATTTTATAGCATTTATAAAGGCTGCTATAAGTCAATTTAAAAATAACTTAATCTGAAATGTTTGCCATTACTCAAAAGCAGATTTTGTGAATGAAGGATAAGAGAACTAATAACTGCCTCCCTGTCCTTGACAACATTTCTTGTAGAAATGTTTGCATTCTTTAGGCTGGTGCAAGTTGTGTTCAGCTGTTTGTGCATTTCATCCAACAGTGAAGCAAAAGAGGAGGAAAACATGATGGTGAACACAAAACAGGCATAGAGATTTAAAATTTTTTTAATTATCTGACAATTTCATAAATTTTTAGGAGACATTTTTATTGAAAGATCCCTTTAGAAATGTTTTCTGTGTAGGACGTGTTTTGGCTTGTTACTAAGTTTGCTGAGGCTGGAAGATTAAAGCTAAACATGAGAATCAAAAGACTTCTGAGCAGCCTTTGAGAGATGTCTAGCAGTAGTAACTAGTACTAGACTGTAAAGTGAAGTACAGTCAGGAAGCTGGATAAATGTTCATCCTGTATGCAGCTGTGTAGTTAAAAGGTTGACCAGGTACAAATGAGATTTTTACAGGTGTAATACAATACTTTTTGAAGATTTTAATAAGCAGTAGTGAATGAAGTAAGTAAAGTAGAACTGTAAACTTCAATTATATTTTTGGTGCAGGAACTATTTTGCATACTTACTTTGATTTTGTAGGTGGTTTTAGAGTTTATATGGACTTTTTTATTTGCTGGAAGTTTTGCTGCTCCTAATTTGGTGAGAAAGGGAAAAATATGTTACAATGAAGGATTTCTGGTGGATTAACATAGATTTTTATAGTTGGGGTTTTTTTGTTTGTTTTTTTTTTAGTTGCATCCTAGGGGCTCTGTTGTTATTTTTTGTTTTGCAGATTTTAAACTTGCTTCATAATCTTGCCACCATTTTGAAAACCGCCTGATTTCAGTTCTAGGAGATGAACTGTTAAAAAAGTCTGTTCGTATCTTCAGGTGAGCTTTCTGTGGAACTTGGAAAAATTTTTAACCTCACTAATGGCAAGTCGAGTGAGTAGAAAGAGAGAACTTTGGTGAAGAAAGTGTGCTTGCTGTTGTGTTATGCTGACAAGTCCACTTTCTCACTTGATCTTACAGAGTAAAATACCTGATATTGGTGGAATTGACTTTGTTAGTTCTGCTCTAAGAACAATGAGGAATTTAGGGTCTGCACCTTGTATGTCTGCTGACCAGCTGTAGGTGGCAATACCTGTTTTGATGGACCTTTTCCTGATGTCTTTTGTAGATGCATTTTCTGCATGCCATGATATGCTTTGAACTAGGGTTGCTCCAGTGCTTGGTATTGCATTGTCTTTCAAGACAGGAAGAACCAACAGATACCAGAGGGTTGTAAAAGTAGTAATTTAGCACTTAAGATAAGGCAGATGCTGAGAAAGTCATCTCTTCAACTGACTTATTTCCAGAAATCATTCCTTAGCACTGCAGTTTCGGCTGGTCTTTGGAGCAGTGCATAAATAGGAAACCATCTGTGTATGCGTATCTGAGCACAAGCAAACAAGGTTTTAAAATATTTAATGTTGAAAAACAATCTTTGTTATTGTCTCAGGATTTGCATTCTTTACAAGCTAATCTGGAAATTAGAATTAAACACATTGACAAATGGATTGGTAGTGAAGTGTTTCAGCCCTTACAAGTAACTGTGATCTAGATAATGGGCAACAGAGTAATGACTGTATCACTCAGTGGTAAGCTAGCAAAGTAAAGCAGAGTGGGAGGGGAAAATAATTAAAAAACAAGCACCACCACCCCCTCCCAAAAACCCTAAGCAAACAAAAAACCCCAGCCCAACCTAGCAACTCCCAGTATGTTAATGTATCTTGCTTAGGCAGAAATAAAGAGGTGTATGGTTAGCACACCTATGCTACAGAAAGACCCCCTATAACCTGTTCACCTTACAGATGGTAATAAAGTAAATAAGCCTTTTCAGACCTGTCTGTAACAGTGTAGGAAGTACATCAAATTGTAAACAGTAGTATTGCTAATATGGTCTTCTAAACAAAAAACTATGCACGCCTGAATATCAGTGGAATTATAGCAAGTGTATTCTTGGTATGACCTTTCTGGGAGTAATTTGTGATCTGGGTTTGCAGTGTGATGTAGCTGAAACATAAAAATGACTAGAAAAGAATGGCGTGTCTTTGTTCTCATTGATTTAATGCACTGGTTCTTTTTCTATTCTTTTGATTAATTTATGAAACTAAAATTTACCGTGTGTAATATGTATTATACTTTACAAATGACTGAAAACTTAATGAAGTCGGCCCATTCCTTTCATTTACTGCATTTAGGACACCAAAAGCAGTGCTATTAAGCAAAAGCATGCTTTAACAGCATGCTAAGAGGGACTGAGGGTAAGATTATTCAGTAAATTATTTCATGGTAATGATCACTGTAAATAAGAAACTAGTTTATTCTCAGCATGGTTGTACAGGAAATCATAGCCTAAAGCTAAGATGGAAAGAGTTCTTGAGTGACTGGAGATAGCACTTTATTTATTTTAGCCTGTTCTAAAGCATTCAGACTTAAGAATTGCATGGTGGAAGTGCAGCATAATTATGGTATCAAATTGGAGCACCTGATCATCCTTCTGGCCTTAAAGTCTGGCAACACTTTAACTCTTTGTCTGCCTTTGCAATTTGCTGACAAAGATGGTAATTGTGCTTCAGTCAGTGGTGTAGAAATCCTTATCAGCTCATTTTGCGCAAGCCTTCAAACACCTATTGTGCATTGTCAGTGCTGGAAGCAGGATTTGGTTTGTGGTTGCAGTTACATGCAAAAATCTCCATCTTCCACTGAAGCTGATTTGACTTTCCTGGGAGAGAGATTTGGAGGTTATAAATGTTTGGCAGGCAGGGATTGTAATGATGCCATACATGCAGATGGTAGAGCCTGAGATAGTTCTGGTGTTCTATCACTGTTGGTTACCTTATGGACTTAGTGATTTGATAATACCTACTAAATAAGGACTTGTGATTTTAGTGCTGTGCAGAGGTGAAGAATGATACTCATCATGTTCAAACGCATCATTATGCTTCAATAATGGGAACTTGTTCAATTTTATGAAATTTTTTGAACTTGAAAAGTAAGATATTTAATATGTTTTGGTAAAACAGAAGTCACTGTAAACTTTTTCACTGTTTTCTTTGAGCAAGCAATTACTTTGTGATCATGCTTTCTTTAAATTATTTTGACATTCTTGTGTACCAGAAATGACTCCTGAGTTTTTTTCTACTCTTCTTCACTCTGTGTTATATGGATTTTGTTAGATGTTTGTCCCTCGTGTTTAATGGTTTATTACCCTGTTTTGAGCTGTTGGTGAGGCTTCCTATGTTGATGACCTTTGACAATCAAGACATACATTTAAGAATCCTAGGCATTCAGGCTTGAAGTTCTTGTCCCAGTTTCTGCTTCTTCTTGCAGTGCAGGGTTAATGATGATCCAGAACAGTAAAAGTAACTTCTCTTTGTCCAGTGGAGAATGGTTACCAAAACAAACTACTCTTTATAGTTAGCCTTCCTTGCTGGGGGTTGTAGGTATTGTACAGACTGAAATGGGTATAGAATTTTGAAAATACATTAGAAGAACAGAATAAGAAGTAAAGTAGTGGGAGGTTTTGTTTATCATTATGGCTTAGAAATTTAACTCAGTTTTGGAGCTTACTGTAGTCCTTGAAGAGCAACAAATGCGTGTACCACTGATGCTTTTTTTTTTGCTCAAGGAAATTCTCAGAAAATGGCTTTGTATTTGTCTTTAATTAAACTTAAGAGGTGTGTTGTTCATCTGTTTAATAGTTTTGAATAATCCATTCTTTTGAGCGTAGTGGAGAAGTACCATTTTATAAATTGCTGAAACAGGCAGCAGAGGATCTTCTCTAAGTTTAGATTTGGAGATGAACTTACTACTAGGTGAATGGGACCACAGTCTGTTAAAAAATATAGGCAGTATTTCTAGTAAGGTATGCATTTGGTAGCAACTGGAAGTTGGTGATAGTGTTCTAAAACCTTCTGCTTAAGTGTGTTAAATGACTTGGCCAGGCATATTGTTTGAGCTTCTGTGCGACTTAAGTATTTTTCCAGCCTTCTTGTTTGTATCTCTTGTCTTTTCTTTTTTCCTTTTTTCTTGTTTTGTTTTTGGTTTGGTGTTCTTGGTTTTTTGGGAGTTTGGGGTTTTTTTGTGGGTTTTTGGTTTTTTTTTTTTTTGTTTTGTTTTGGGTTTTTTTTGTTTGTGTGTGTTTTGTTGTTTTAATTAGGATGAGTATCAGCAGAAGCTTTCAGGACTCTGATTTCTTGGTGTGTTACTGAGGTTTGAGCTTCTCCAGCAGCTGCTTAAGCAACAGTGTCAAAGTACTGTGCTAAGTATTAGGGATAGTACTGAAAGCTGCTGAAAATGTGGATACACATTCAACAATAATCTTACCGCCTTAATGCATTTAATAATAGGGTTCTTTTTTACTAGTGTACTGCAGTGTAGCTCTTAATGATGAGTTACATAGGTAGCGTAATTTCAGCATGCAGTGCTATTACTGTATGGTTGTTTCTTTATCCTCAGTGTTACACTTGATTTTTTTCCCCCCTGTAAGATCACAAGGTGTGGATCAAGTGTAAGTTACACCATCTTTTTGTAGATGTTGTTAGTCTTTTATTTGTAGTCCATTGTCTTGTGGATAACTGAGTGTTAATTGTCTTTGGTGCTTACACGTCTAGTCAGTAGTCCTTTTAGTTGCATAAAGTGTTAAGTTTCTGAATTTGGTATCCATTAAGTGTTGCTTATGCTGGTTTATAAATGATGTTTTCCTTTAAGTCCTTGTAAACAAATGTAAGTTATAGGAATAGCTTTTAATGTTTCTCCAGTAACTTTGAAGTCTGTGCTATGTAGAGGGGTGAAATCCCTGTCAAGATGAGAGAAAACTTAAATGCCTCTTAAGCTTCCTCTGACCTTCATTTCACCCAGTTCTGTCACAGTTGTGTATAGATAACAGAGAGATGATGACTGGCAGTCAACTTTTATATATAAGAAACTACAGAAATCAAAAAATCAGAATTCAACCATACTAAATTTGTGTTTCTATATATTTAGTGCTCTTAGAGCTCTTAAGGAAGATTGTGATTAAAAATTAATCCAGTAACTCATGTATGATTGCTTTGATGTCTGTTGTGACTGCAATTTTGAAATACTTTTCTTTTTAACGAAGAGCAAGCAAAAATTTCTCAGGCAGAATCTGAATAATGAGTGACTTGTTTGGCATATATTGCCACTGAGCTGGGATAAGCAAAGGGAAAAAAAGGCTTCTCTAGATTTCCTGGAAGATTATTTTAGGCGTCATGATTTTACTGGATGTATGTGTGTTGAAATATCATAATGTGTTTTTGTACCATATGAAAGATTCCATATTTTTCTGAGGAAGTCTGTCTGTGGACTATAAACAGCATTTTAATTCGTACTTCCAGATTGAGCCTGACAGAAGTGGAATGCTTTTCTTTCCCTTTAGGATTTCTTGAGGGTTCATGGTGTAATGCTTGCCATATAGAAAGGCAAGTAAGGGGAAGGAGAACAACTTGGGATGTTTCATGATTGTTGTGTGTGGGTCTACTTGTGCATGGTATTAATTGTCATTCTCCCTTGATGTCACTTCCAGTAGAGGATTCTCGGACTATAAGCATCTCAGAAATCTGTCGAGGAAGGATTTGATAGTAATAATTAGTTTATATTCAGCATTATGGTTTGTTTGTTATAAGGTGTTCAGTGAAGAATCTTGGCCTGGCCTTAACTTGAAATGTCTACTGAACATCTTGATTAATTTGTTTTTGAAATCCTTTATTCTAAAATTCTTAATGCTCCTTGTCTGTATGCATGCATATGAGAACATATAAAGCTTTTTTTTTTAATAAAACAACCCAAACCAAACCTGCTGGTGAAAGAATGAGCAATTGCTGCTTTTTTAGTCTCATTTCTTGCAGTCCTACAAAATAAGACCAAGTGAAAATAAAATAAAAGGAACCATGAGTTAATGACTATGTACTTTAAGTACTTGTTAAATAATTTACTGTAGCACCCAAATGAATTCAAGGTATAAATGTACCTCTTTAATCTGTTGAATGAGGTTATGTTAAGAATGGATCAGCATATTGCACTGCCAAGTGTTTCTTTAGTAGGCCTAATATCCCAAATTGGGTGAAATGTCAAATTACTCATAAATGCTCAGGGATTGGTGTAGGATGTGCATGTGCCTCCATGTTATTTGTTTTCTTTCCAAGTGTATGAGACTCCTTCCAGTTCTCTAATTGCTTGTGAAAAAGAGGAGTTTCTGAGCCTGTATTTGATTGGAGAGAGAGGAGGGAGGGTAGAAGGTGTGAAAGAAATGTTCATGATGCTGGTTTTGGTTTTCTTCTTTCTTTCTGGTGGGGAAAGGAATTTTTTTTAAAACACTGTCAGGCATGCAATGTGTCAGTCAAGTATATGCAGTTGTTGGCAATACAGCCTCTTCCTGTTTATGGGATAGTAGCTGAATGGCCCAGTTGTGAATTGGTGCTCCGCTTTGCTGGCTGCTTTGTAACAAGGAGCAGAAAAGATAATCTTGAAGGACTTGGTGTCTGATGTCCATACAACTTCTGAAGTGATTTTAAGATAGTGATACTTTAAAGCAAGCAAAATCCTAAATGTTTTTAGACCTCTAAACCTTTATGGAAAAACAGAGCAGCAAAGCAGGATAATAATCTGTGTGTTCTTCTGGAGGTGTACCCTGGTAGTAATGAAGTGCATCATCTCTGGAATGCTGCTGCACTGAAAATTGTTCGAGCTGCCATTTCGCCATGAAGGCACGGGTCAGCCTCTTCAGGAGGTCTCATGGACTGCCCGTGGAGATCTGTGGTTCAGCCTAGTGTTGGAGGTGGTGAAGAAACTGAGGAGTCTTGTTATTTCACTGGAATTTAACATGTAAATCGAAGATAACGATTTGCATCAAGATACCTTCTAGAGTACGGTGATCTGTGGAGGGAGAAAAAGAAAGTATACTAACATGTTATAGCAGGCAGTTGTGGTTATCTTCACTTTTTGCATTTGTCTGACCATCAGAATCCAGTGTGGAATCTTTAATATGTATATTTACTGTCCAAATTCTTAAAATATTTAGAACAGTTCTTTTTAATTCCTGAGAAGTTGTTGGATAAAAATGTTTTCTCTGCAAAAGTTCTCCAAAGAATTTTGTAAAGTTCATTGAAATTGTATAAAGTATATGTATTTTCAAATAGAGGATTGTTTTGGTATTTACTGATATTTAAGTGTTTAAGCAAGCCATGTAATCCTCCTTCTTAATACTTTTTATCTGGAGAGATGTTTAAGGAAACCTGTTTGGGTTTTTTTTTTTTTAATTTTATTTAAAAATGTCTCCTCCTATTCCAACCTCTGAACATAATAGACTAAATCATTCTTAATATTTCAGAAACAAGTAAGTTTTATAAATATCTAAAGTGTTCTAATCATTTTTGTATTGTAAGAACAACAAAACACCCAGGCCCTGGGGTATGTTTTTGTTAAATGATGTAGTTTACATAATATGGTAGAGAGAAGATAAGTCAGATCAATATAAGAGCCATGCAGTTATCCTAAATTCCAGACATCCATCCTTCTAGTTTGGCTTTAAAATCCTATGGTTTTGTGAATTTACAAGTACTCTTTAAAAATACTTCCTCGAAGTTGCTGTCAGGTAGCTCTGGATTTGGTCTGTAGCCTTTGTGAATGCAGACAGATCTTCTCATACTCTGGTTACTGTGATCACTAGAGTCATACATATTGCATTCATCAAATGATATTGCCATGTAGCTGTGCACAATTTGGCATAGGTAGCTTGGCAGTGTGAGGTTGGTGCTCACAATTAGTTAAGTGTAAGATTTGGTTGTCTGTAGCAGATTGTAATATGTATACGTGGAGCTTCTGTAAATTATGTGGTAGAAGTTCTTAATGCATTTTCTACTAAAGACTTCAATTTTCTTGGATACCATTCTTAAGAGATGTAACTATAAAATGAAAAATCACATTACATGAAACAAATCTTTTTTGTAGCATTTTATATCCTATATTACATACTCTAACACAAGGTATACATTTATAATGAAGTTATTAAAATGGTTTGTTCCAGTGCAGAATTGTTCAAGCATATGGGTAACCATTTTTAAATTTTTTTTTTCTCATCTATTGCATGTTTTTCACCACTGATTTACATTGTCTGCTTCCAATGAAGAGGCAAGATTTACAAACAAAGCCATTTCAGGAATCATGAGACTGATGGAAAGATCTGCATTTTCTTTCAGAAATAAGAGAGTTAAAAGAAGTAACTATCGTTGGTAGTCTCATCTTCCTAACATAAGCACAAGAAAAATGTACCAAAAAATAATTACTGGGAAGAGTCAGCTTTTTTTCTTCATGAAAGAAGATTCAGCCATGTCTGGATACTATTTAATTATAGTGTCTGTTGGTGAATGTGACTAGTTTCTGTGAGATTGTTCTTAAATGGTAAACAAGGGTTGTTTTTAATCTCAAACTGGTAAGAAATGGTTTTAAATACTGTGTCTGAAGAGATGTGCCATTTTTTCTGATGAAGTAAGCAATTTTTTGTCTTAAGTGTTGATGTGGTGGATTTTATTTAGATGGCACTGATAGGAAATGTGAAAATTAGGACTTCTTGGTTCCGACTGTTTTGAAAATTAAAACTGAATAGAATGTGTGTTTGAAACATGGCAATGAACACCTGAAATGTCGGTGTGGCTGCTGTTGACTTGGGAGATTGATTTTCTTGAAGGATGATCAAGTTAATTCACCTAATTGAGTAATTGATAACAGTAATAGAATAAAGAGATGCTGAAGAGGAGGCTCAATAAGAGTCCTATGAGGTGAACTTGGAAATCCTGGATTGAGGTTTGCCTTGTGGGGCACTTTGGTGTGTAGATTCCAGACCTTTACCTACTAGAACCTTTTGAACCTTTACCTAGAAGAAAGGTGTCTAGGGATGAGTGTGTGTCTGTTACCTTCAGTATAACTTCTTGGGAAGGGGGTAGAAGACTTTATTCTCTGAATGGCTCATGGCCAGAGGCCCACTGCCATAGGAAGAAGTGGCTAGTGAAGAAGCATTTGGCCAGCTGGAGTGGGTTTTGTGGAGTCTGGCTGATATGACTGAGTGTTGCGGGGATGCTGTATGTCCTTGGAAGTGACTGCTTTAATTGATGCTTAACTGTTGAGGCCAACCATCCAGATTTATAAGCAATAGAAGCGATTGTTTGATGGTAATTGTCAGTTTCCTAGGGTAGCATGTTTTATGTGTGTACAAGTTGCATTTTAAAATTTCATAATGTATTTTCTTTGCTTGATGTGAACCATTTGTATTTTATCTTCATTATATTGCTCTGCTTACATGCTGAAGTACAGGCTTCAGAACTTTGTTCTGCTCCTTTCCTGATAATGTTGGCAAAATGCAACACTTGCCGACCTAGGTTATGCTACATGAACTAATGCATCCTGTTTCTAAGCCTGGAATGATATCTTAAGAGTTCTTCTGCTTCAGCTTTGTGTCCTGTGCTTTTTCCGTTTGTCCAGTTTGGTTCAGCATCTGCTGTTCTTTGCTTGAGGGCTCCTGGTGGATGGTAAATACTTGGGTTCAGGAAAGTGAGGCTTCTGTTGGTGAGTCTGAAGAGCAGAAGCAATAAAAGGGGGTAAGGAAAAGAATGGTATGAGCGATTAACTGAAGTTGGTGTGCTGCTAATTCCTTGTCCGACTGTGGAAAACCTCCATTTGTATTATTTTCCCTTCTTTGTTTTATCAGAAAGTCATTCTTACTGAACCAGAAGCCCTTTGTATTGTCCTTGTAGACTAGGTTTGCTTGCTCCAAACATTTGCTGTCCCTAGGAAGTGGAGCCAGTGTTAGGGTCACTGGCTTTCCTTTTCTCTTACGTCACACATATATTCTCCAAGTACAATGCAGTGTCTTTCCCTGGTCATTTTTGCCTTCCTGAAGATTTTTTACTCTCACCCACTATTACTATGGTGAATTAATATGTTTAAGAGTTCAGATCTCTTGCCAAATGTGCTAGAAGGGTCATTTGGTCTTGGTGTGGACAGATATAAAGCCCAGAATGTCCATCTTGTAAATTAAGAAGGTACTTTGCCTTGGTTCTTTGAAAACAAAAGGCTGCTGTTGCTGTGGCCTGTCCTACAACATCTCAAAGTTGAGTTGTGGTGTCGTATTTTTCTTAAATGACAAAATATAATCTACAGGGATTAGAAGGAATTCAAAATGAAACAACCAAGTAATACCTAAACCAAGAAATAAATCTCTAAAGCTGAATGATAAACCTACATCAGACTTCTGATTGAGACAATGACTCATAAGAAGCCTTAAAGCTATGATAGTGTATTCACTTTTTTGTGCTTTAAATTATAAATGAGGACTTGCTTAGATCATGATCTAGACTGTATGTGACCTCAAACAGTTTGGGAACACGAGGCCATGGGTAAAATTGCCTTGACTAATATTAAGAAAGATTTTGTCTGTGAAGCTCATTGCCCCAAGATCCTATGGAGACCTAGAGGAAGAAGTGTGTATGTTTCCTCCATGAGCATACATATACAACATAGAATCGTAATAGTACATGGAAAATGAGAATACTTTTGGCTTCAGCTTCTAGGACTACATCTAGATAATTAGGGGAAGCAAGTACATCTTTTGAGAGAGGTGACAGTAGAAGCTACAGCCAATCTTTTTCAGTGGCTTTTGGAGTACTTGGTGCTGGCAGCTACTGAATGCAGGATACTGCTCCATACTTTCTTATTCACAACTAGAAATAAGTTAAAACTTAAAATTCTTTTTATTTAAACCTTATTGAAAGTATCACTGAAGTACGAAGGCAGGAGAGAGAACTTACTGGGTTAAATGGAAAAAGAGAGGTGCAGAGGGTGGTCATACATACCCTTGAGTGTTTACAGGATCACAGCATATGTGGAGTTGGAAGGGAGCCCCAAGGACCATTGAGTCCAACCCCCGGCCCTGCACAGCACCGTCCCCAAGAGTCACACCATGTGCCTGAGAGCACTGTCCAAATGCTTCTTGGTCTCTGTCAGGCTGGTGCTGTGACCACTTCCCTGGGGAGCCTGTTCCAGTGCCCAACCACCTTCTGGCTGAAGAACCTTTTCCTGATATCCAACCTAAACCTCCCCTGACACAACTTCAGGTCCATTCCCTCAGGTCCTGTCACTGGTCACCAGAGAGAAGAGATCAGTGCCTGCCCCTCCTCTTCCCCTCATGAGAAAATTGTAACTGCAATGAGGTCTGTCCTCAGTCTCCTCTCCTCCAGGCTGATCAGACCCAGTGACCTCAGCTGCCCCTCATATGGCTTCCACTCAAGGCCCTTCACCCTCCTCATGGCCCTTCTTTGGACTGTTAATTATAGAAATGTGAGTGATGGCAAGTGATTTTGGATGATTTCATGGTTACTAAAAGGTATCTGGAATACAGTGGTGTGTTCTAGAATTTATGGAGTAGCAAAAGTTTAGAGGTTGTTGCACCTTTGAAGTAGGGCAAAGTGTAACAACTGCCCTACTCTGTCAAAGCATAGACCAGAAATTAAGATGTTGTGTAAGTAGAAACAAGATATTTATGGTTACATTAAGAACAAAAACACTTATTCACAGTTATTATTTTTCAGGAAGCTGTTCTTGTGCTTGAAAAATGTAGTGGTCAGCACAGCAATGGCTCAAAATAGTGTTTGGGATGCTCTAGCACTGGCATTAGAGCCTCGCTGGCCAACATCCAAGAGGCCTGTAAAAGAAGAAAATGCTTTACATGTTAAAGCTTCAAAAGCTTCTGTTTAAATGTAATTTAAATTTTCATTTCTTTAAGTTTAAATTTTCTAAAGTTTTCAAATTATATGCCTATTTAATAAAATACTTGAGAATGAGCTTAAAATCCTGTAAAAACACACTAGATACCAAGAATTCTTATTAGCAGCACAAAATAATTAAATTGATTATAGGAGTGCATGTATGGTAGGTATTGGCAAAAAAGTACTCAAACTGTACAGAGTCAAGTCATCAGTGAGATAAAAAGAAATAATTCCAGTAGTTGCATTTTTCTGTTCTCTCTGCTTGTGTATTTTTCAAATTCTTAGTTGCATGTCAGGTTACACTGTAGGCCTTTCTAGATCAGTTCTTCTTTCTAAACATACAAGCAGGTTTAGTGGTTACATGATGGAATTGAGGTATGTTTGTCCTTTTGCAGGACACTGCCAGTACTGCAGGGAGGAGTGGCCTTAGCAGCCTCCTTCTCTGCTTTTCCCAGGTACTCTTAGTAGTTACTGCCTTGGGATAGGAAAGATGCCTTCTATTGTAAAAACCCCTCTTAGAGTGTCTGTGGATAACTCTTAGCTGTTGATAATGAATAAATAGGCAAATAACAAGCATTTAATATTACCAGGTTATCAGTTTTACTGCTGCCTGGAAGGAATTTGGAATAAAAGATGGCAAATGCTTCCTGTGCTTCCATGTGTAATTGTATTGGGTAAATGCTGTTACCAAACCTGTGCTGAACTGTCATCACAGTAAAAAAAAAAAAAAGAGAATCGGACATTTTAGGTTGGTTACTGTCTGTGTGGTCATGTTTGCCAGCAGGGCACTAAGAGTTACTTTTTAAAGATGTGTTACCAGGGCTCTGAGATCTGGCATAAGTTTTAAAAACATACCCTCATCACAGTGCTCCCTTTTAAAATGTTTTAAGTACTTAACATAGAGGAAGAATTTGACTTTATGCTACTAATAAATATTGGAGCACATTTTCCAGGGCTTTAGAGTTGCTGGCATATCTGATTCTCTGCAGATCTGGAAGCATGTCAGAGGTCACTAAACCCTAAAGGAGACAAGTAATCTACTTAGAGGTTTGGGGTTTTTTTCTGACTTTATTTATAACTTCTAGTCTGAAATATATTGAAAATAGCTTTCTTTTTGTCATGCTGTATTTTTGTTTTAGTCCATCCAACAGCAGAGGAGAATGTTTATATCTTGTCAAGTGTGTGGAAATGAGTGTTGTGATTAGAGAAGACCTGAACATGATCCCCCAAAGGGTACTATTGTGCAGAAGACTTGGGTCAAAACTTGGATTAAGACAAGGCCCAGTTACTGGATCTGCCATTTCTCTCTGGCTAAATATTAGTATTGTTTGATCTACAACACCTGTTCCAGAATTCTGCTTCAGAGGCTGAGGCAGTTTGCAGACTTTTCAGGGGTTATACTTGGTGTTTGGAGATGATGTTTGATTAGTTTTTAAAGTGGAGGGTACTGCGGGTTATATAGAAATAATGCAGTGATGTTGCAAGTTAACAGTAAAAAGAGTAATAAATTTAGAAATGCAGGAAGCCTGTTGATCTTGTTTTAAATATAAAGTTTGGCAAAACTTAAACTTTCTTGTAAAAATTAATTGTAGTTATTAAAGTCAATAAATAACCCTAGTTTGTATTTACTGTATAGAAAATGTTACTTTAAATATTCTGTTTGCTGCCACCTGAGGTGACATTGGAGGGAATTACTCTGAAAATGCAAAATTCTCAAAACCCAGTGTAATATACTCCAAGTCTTTGCATGGCATTTAACTAATGCATGAGGCCACTTAGCAAATGTGGTTTTGCTTAGTATTAGTGTCTTGGCATGAATTTTTCTTCTTAATCCAGTTTTTTTCTGTCTATAACCTATTTTATATATTAAGTTCATCTGTAGTATCTTTCCATAGCTGTAGTGAAGCATCTTGAATATGAAATTAGAATATGCTAAATAACACATGTCTAAAATGGGATTAACCATGTGTTCTATTTATACTTTAACTAGTATTCAGGAAATTTTTCTTCCTCATGCTGGATAGTCATTTGCATCATATTATTGTTTGGGTGATATTGTAATATGCTGTGTTTGTAGGAACACTAAAGTGATGGATTACTTGTTCAGTAGGCTTTGGATATCTTAAACTCCTCAGAAAATAGGTGCAGAATTACTGAAAGTGGAATAAAATACTCATAAAGGAATAATGACTGAAAATACTATTACATTAGTCCTTACCATGTGGCTCATCTTGCTCATGTCTACTGGAAGAGGCACAGGCATGAACATTTTACATTCTTGGACGAAAAACTGCTAAAGATTGAGGAGGGTGCTGCAATTATATGTGTAAACTACTTGTGTGGCTTTACTCTTAAGAAAGTGTACCTTATCCTCTCTAGTATAACTTTGTTGATATGTCTGTAAAGCATCCTAGGAGAAAGGGGTCTGAGGAAGTTGTGACTTAATTGATCTGTGATTTTTGGACTTGTTCTGTGTGATGAAAGAGACAGCAATTTCTGTATGGCTGAGCGATTCATGGCCTCTGAAGATCAGGAGTAGAAGCTTGACTGCAGGGGAAGACTGCTTATGAAGGTGGTTAAGTAGCAAACATACAGGATAAAGAAGGGGTGCTGATAATCAAGACTAAAAGGAGTATGTTCTTAAGAAAGAAATCTTCATGTGGGGAATGTTTATAAGCACTGGTGGGCAAGAAGGGGTAGGTAGGAAGATAAAGCCAAGGCTTTAAGTATATCCTCTTCCTCCAGATACTACTCTAACACTGTGCTGTTTTAGCCCGGTATTTCAAGCTGCTGTACTGACTAGGTATATGTAATTAGACTGGCTAGCATATTTTAGAAACATTTTCTGCACTGTCACTGACAAGAGCATTGTGCTGAACTTACAAGTGTTAATCTTGCCTTTTTATCTTCCATGTTTATGGTACTGTGGAAATGTTTAAGATGTGCATGTAAGAGATGTCTGTGTATGTGCTGCTTCCTGGGTGAAACGGGACATGCTTGTGATAAACAGTTCAACAGTGTAAGGGACTAAACTGCTCTGAACTAGCCACATAATTCTGTAAAAGAGTGGCTGCTGGGTTGGATAAGTTTATAAATCTAATTAGTCTAATAACTTAGTGCCAGAGATTTTAACAGATGCCTTTTACAAAACCTTCTATTATGCAATCAGTTTGGATTTCAGCATAAGTGTTTGAAGTATGCGATATTGGTTAATAGGCTTTGGAGATGGATGGAATTGTATTTCTGCTGGATGAGGACTTTAAGCTAAGGTGCTCCTGATACTCTTTTTTTTTAATTACTTAGAACCAAGAACTGTATTGCCTCTGTTTTGCCTTTGAAAAGTACTGTCACTGCTGTTTGTGCTTTGGAAACATTCATGCTCTTGTAATTAGGGATTTGAGACTAATAGAAGAAAATGATGAAAGGGATTGCTGAGTTTCTAGTATTGCCAGATTTAGATAGTTAGATTTGGTTAATTGATGTGAATTAAATAGTTTCAAAAACTGTATATGAAGATGGTAGTGCAGTTCTTTTAGCTAAAAAAAACCCCAAACATGTAAGTAGAGTAAGGATGAACACAAAGCTCAGAGGAAAAAATAAGCCGGAACAGCTCAATGCATAGTTTGTGCTATGTAAATTGCTTTGAAATTGGTGACCACTGATGTCAGTGTCCTAAAAAAATGCAAAAGGGAATAGAAAAGCTTGCATGTTATGTAGATCTCGACTGAAAAGCTTGTTATTCTTGCTAGTATGTCTCGTACTTTAAAAAAATATAAACTGCTAAAATCCAGAAGCTTTAGGAGTTATCAGATGGAATAAAATAGATGGAAAAATTCAATGGTTGTGTTTATCAATAAATGTATTATTTGTTGGGATACAAGACTGTAAAGCAAGTATTTTTGCATTGTTTGAAGTTCATATGGAATATGTGACATGTTCTAAGGGCTATTGGACCTCATTCAGATATTTGTGTAATGCTGATTTTCTCTTCTGGTTTGGATATCCACCATGTTATTTAAGGTTTTCATATGTTGCACAAATGAACCTTACATTGCATTCCAGCATCAAAACAAGCTGTTATATTATTTTATTTGTACTTTTTGTCCTTTGGGGGTTAATGTAATCAGTTCAAATAACTAGCTATGTAATAGAAAGCATACTTATTAATTAATAAAATCCCATTGAACCTGAGGCTTAATGCATGGAAGTCCAGCTGAAGCACGATGAACAAATATTTTCCTTAACTTTTAAATTGGTACTTGATAATTCTTCCAGTCCTAGATAGATCTAGGAAAAGCAGTCTTAAGATACTTGTATGTGATTAGTTATTTCTGTGCTGTATCTAGGCAGCATGCATTTCAAAGCCTCTGACAAATGCCTATTATTTCTAGATATTTGGAGCCCATTTTTCCCTAGAGGATAAGAAATAGTGATGTAGCCAGGGAAGAATTTTCTCTTGGAATTTACTCATAGCTGTCTAAAAGTTCATTGAGATTTTATATTACAACTGCTTATCAATGGGGGTTTTTTTGTCAGAATGGCTCTCTAAGGAACATTAGCAAGACAGAGGGAAATGTGAATTGGTTGACACAGAGTTGATTATATTTGTTCTTTGAACTTCATCTATCTCTTGTAACGATGAAACTCAAAAATAGGAATCTAGATACCTACCTTGAGGATTTTGATTTCTCATAACTTTGACTTTTGAGTAGTTTTTGAAGCTATTTATATATTTAAAGTTTTTATTAATGTAACTTCAGTTGAAAACATGTATGTACTTCACGAGATTTTATTGAAGTCACTGGGGCTGCACATTTGTGTTATATCTCTTCTAGTGTATTTGCAGTATAGTGTGTTCTTTATCATTAATGTGGCCATTAGTTTATGAAAACTAGAGGAAATGCCAGCTTAAAAATGTCTTCGTTTAAAACCTTATTTTATAATACATAATATAGAAATATAATATGAAATGCCCAGGACAATTTCAGTCTTTGGTCCAGTTTAAATAAATTGCTGTCTTAGTGGGTCCCAAGTAACTCTTCAGTGTTTACTTGACAGCTAGGGAGGAGCAATTCTGTCTCATTAATTCTTCTTATGGATTTAAATTAATATAACTCAACACTTACATGCTGCAATAACAAACTCAACCAACCAAAAAAATCCCTCATGCTAATATTCATGCTTCTAGGGTGGTTATGTCACTTGCTTTGTTGCTCTTTTGGTTTATTTAGCAGTCTTGCCATGTACTCTCTTCAAACCCATTTGTCCCAAAGCATCCTGATGAAGATCTCTTGAAGTCAATCAAAATAGAGTCCCTGAGCATTACCTGCTGTTTTTGCGCTTTTTGGAATTTGCTGTTTGAAGCTTCTGTGTCTGTTGACACTGTTTTTTCATGTCTTTTGATGTTTCCTAGGTCTTGCAGATAGATGGAAGAAAATTCACACCTATCCTGTAGCTGTCTCTTTGCTCTTCTGTTTCAAAACAAGTAGTTATAAATAAAAAAATACAGTTATTGCACTGTATCAGTTGGAGAACATCTTCACTAAATGTTTTACACTCTTGGAATTAAGACTTTAGGATGGCAAGCTTTTTGTGAGATACCCTAATTCTGCAGTATATAAGCTTTTAGTAACAAATCAATTATAGACAGTTCCTGACAGTGCAGGGATGGTATATGCCTGAAAGAGATTGTTGACTAGTAGAGAAAGGCTTCCCCTAAATTGGGAAATACCAAATTGTGACACGTGTGTAAACAAGAAAGTTTACTGATTTGATAATCCGGTGTCAGAATGATGTGTTAAATATAGTTACCTAATGGGTTGGTGGCACATTGTGTATCACTGCATGTTTGATAGTTCCTGTAAAGAAAAAGCCTGTTTTTCCAAAAAGTAGTACAAGGTCTCTAAAATGAAGCTTCTGTTTCTTCTAAGGAAGTACCATTGTTACTCACTTTTTTAAAAAATGGGCAGGAAGAGAGGAAGGTGGTCCCTTAGTTGCTAGCCCCGTTTGTTTCTGCATCTCAGAAGCTGGCACACTGGAACATCTTGCAGTGTATTCTTCTTTTGTAGCTTCATTCTGCTAGCTGACCCTGCTGTGAGCAGTGGGGTTTGGATTAGGTGGTCTCCAAAGATCCCTTCCAGCCTCAGCTAGTTGGTGATCTGGTGAGAAATTCAGTACACTTCTATACGTTTTTCTTTTAAACTGTATTACTTACAAAGGAAGGAGATAAGATACTTGTTTGGTGATTCTATTTTTTTTTTTTAAATCAACATAGAAGTTGGGACCAATGACTGTAAAACCAGAACTGAAGGTGGTGCTTCCCTAAAACAGATAATGTTCTTCCTCAGTCACAGAATTGAAACTAGAAACCTGGTATGATGTATGGACTGCAAGCCAGAGTTTTATTAATCCTCTTAATTTTGCAGTTAATAATTGGTTCTCTAGAACACCTTTAACTTACTCCTGACACACACCTCTATTTTATTTTGATTTTTTTTTTCCCCCAGGAGCATTTTTCATGAAACTTTATATAGACACTGCTGTAAATTCCAGTGTCTGCCTTGTTTCGAACATATTGCTTCCTTCTTAACATCCCTTTACCTTTCTCTGTTTGCTGTCTGTACCTTTGCTTTTCTCCCTGACCTGCTGGTTTGTTTTATTTAAAGGCTTCAGATGGGATGTTTTGGAAAGGTGGTGTGGTGAATTCACTGTACTATTTTGTCTCTCTTAAGCCCATGGTTGTGGCACTGTTTATATCCATATTTAGTCCATTCTAATACATTATACAGTTGTAAGTTTTAGCTTAAAAGTAGCGAGTTTTAGGTAGTTATAAAATTTGTGTTTTATATAACACAAATCATAAAAAAAGTTGGCCATCATAACATATAATATGTGAAACTATATGTTACAATGATGAACTTTTATTTTTAACGAATTTAATTTACTACGCTGTAGTTTGAGAGAGAGAAAATCTAGCTTTCTTTAAAGTTTCTAGAAGGACCATGAAAAAACTTACTGGTTCTTCTGCAATCTGTATCTAATGCTTGCCTGTTTTACCCTTTATTGAGTTAGAGCCGTATCATGTCCCCTTCTCTGGCTACTACAGTCTTGGAAGCTACAGTGCTATTGGAAAAGCTGCCATGAGCTCAAACTGTTGGGATTGAGGGATTTTTAATTTTGTTACGCATATTTTTGGGGGGATACCTAGGGAATGAAAGTCTTGGTTTTGTTCCCGTGTTTGAATTCCTTTTCACTGGTGTTTGTAGAAGGGAACAGAAACTTGAAGTAAAGAATTATGAAGTTTGACAGATTATGGCAGAGAATCTGCTGTTGTCTGTCTACTGTTCCACTTTTTGTGGTACACTGTTAACCTGTTGCTTTGGGCAGCAGCCTACAAGCTTCTGGACAGCTGACAACTTGTGCAGGTCCAATATTCCTTCCAGAGGAAGCAGCAGCTGGATAGGTGGGATTGTCACACAAGGGGAGCGACATCCATTGTACTCGTATGCATCTCTACCTCTCAAGGGTTCACTAGGCCTAATGAGGTACTTCAGATTTACTGTTTGTGGATATTCCAGCACTGGGAAGTTTCTGTTCATCACTTTCTCATTTTGTGTCTTCTGATCTGGTAGAGAATGTGGCATAAATGCATGATGGAGTGAAAATAACATGCTCAGACTGTTGTTAGACCAGTAATTCAGAACTGGTAAGGTTTTCGTGTGGGTTTAGTTTGGGCAGTAAGCAGACCAGAGTGAGTGCATTGGAGCCAAGAAAATTTTGAACCATTGTTCTGATTTATTCAAACTGTTCTTTTTCCCGTTAGCTGAATTGCTGATTGACTTTGGTAGATAACTTGAGGGAAAACAAAGGTGGAGGAATTGGAAGTTGCATGTCCCTCTTCAAACACCTCATCGTGAACTTGTTGATTATCTTTTCATGAACTTCTATGAAACTTTTTCAAAAAGCTTGGATGTTGAGAATTAAAAGAAACAAGAGAGGGAGGTATCTGTAAGTCTGTCTTCCCTTTGCCAGGTTCTGTATTTTGGGGACTGATGATTTCATCATGACAACAGTAGTTATACAAATGCTAGAAGTGTTTTCCCATGGTGTATTTTTAAGATGTATTTGTGTTATGGCTGACAAACTGCTACTGTTGCAAATGTCATGCTGAATGTGCCTTGATGAAAAGGAAAGCAAGTCTAAGGATCAAGTCAGCATCAGAAACAAACCAATGATTCTAACTTCCTACTTGAGTTAAATTACCTGACGAATCAGACTCTAAAATGTTTTCTGAGGTTGTAAACTACCTGAAAATTGTAGAAAGGTATTTCTTTAGGTACACAGCATAGGAACTGGGACAGGCTCAGCAAAACTGACTAAAGGGATTCTGTTGCGTTCCTACTACAGTCTTAGATTGAGAATTCCCAAATTCTTCTTTTCAGCTAGCCTTTTAGGTGAATATTTTTTAATGTTGAGCTCTTTCTGAGAGTATGGCACTACCTTTCATAAATGTTTCATAAGTGTAGTTTTGCTTCTTTGGAAATACTTTGAACTTTGGTTTGTGCTAGGTGAAACAAAAATAAGGTCATGTGTAGTTCTATTGTACTTGTGATTTAACTGCTGCAATTTTTTTTTACGGGTTTGTTTTTCTAATAAAACTGTTTGAGTTGATTCTCAGTTTCACGCTGTCTCTTGGATATACTTGTTCTAGCACAGACTAGTCTCACTTAATATTTTTCTAAAATGCACTTGTACTGGTGGTCTAAAAAGAAGAATGCTCCTGAAACTGGGACAAGAATTCTTCAAACTGGGCACTCAAAACCACTTGAATGAAGACATTCAAAACATTTGTCGGTGCTTTGGTTGGTTGAGGAAGAGATTTCTAAAATGTTGGGTACATAAAAACTGGGAACCGAATGTTCTTCTCTCCCAATATGAGTAATTAAAACTAGTGTGGGAAAGAACAATATTAATTATATCTATTGCAAAATATCCTTGATAAGGCCTAATTTCTTCTATGTACTTGATTGCCAACTCTGGTAAGTGCTAATGTGTTCACTGATCATCCAAAAAAAGTGCATGTAGAAATTCAGAATTAAAAATACATTAAAAATACGAGCAGTAAATTCAACTGATCAGGCTCTTTGAAATACAACACAAATAAATATGTAGTGGTTGGAAATTTTAAAGAGTGAAAGCTGTCTTTCTGAGAATCCCCCTGCTTTAATTGTTGAAACTTTGATACAATCTGATTTTTCAAACGTCCACAATAAATTCTTGTGCCTTTTTTTGTTTTATTGCATGCCTCTGTTAGAAAAGTTTTGGTTTCAGAGTACCTGTGATGCTTTAAAAATTTTTTTTGCACAGTGATACCAAATGTTTTTATACTGTCCTTCATTCAGTCTAAAGTAGTAACAGGGAAGTAATAACAAAAAAATGTTTTGCCAGCTTTATCTATTACTAAGGATAGACTTTAACATTAGTTATCTTGTCAAGCATAGCAGTCACTGCTATTTATTAATATTCTCACCAGTAGATACTGTTGTGTGCTATTAGAATGGTTCTTAAATATTTGGCAAATAAGATGGCATTGAGCAACTTGCATTGGAATAGTGTTTAAAAGCAAAATAAAAACCATGTAGACTTGCATCAGACCATGAAAGAAGCTGAACTGTACTTGAAATTGGTGTGGCTGATGCAATAGTCAGGCTAACGTTGAAGCCTGTGTTATACCCATAACACTGACTCCAGTCCTGCCAATGGCTTCATAAATGAATAAAGTTAATGCTTCAAGAGTATTGAATTCAGTAGAGTTCAATCCAGTCAGTGGTTCTGCTACAGGGTTACTGTAGGATATAGGAACCAGCCTTGAAAGATTTTGCTTTCAAGTATGTTTGCCCCCCTGGGTATTTTTGTTTAATATTTGAGAAACAAACAAAAAGCTCCATGAGTACTGGAGTTCAAAAGAAAAAAGTGTGTGTGTTTGACTTCTGGGGGTTTCTATCAAAAGTCTTGTTGACCGTGGCACTGCAGTTACCCTTTTTCTATTGCCGTGCTGCTCTTCCCTTTGCCCTCAGTATTTCAGTTCTGATATCTCTTTTGTATGTTCCCCATTGTAGTTTCCCTTTTGTTTTGTGTATTTTGGCTTGCTTGCTGTCTGAAGAGAAACCCTGTGGGGGCTGCTGCTCTCCCCACTTGGGGTGTGCTACCTGGGTAGCTGGTGGTTGTCCATCAGAATGAGTAATGTTGGGAATGCCTCTTGCTGTTACTTGCCTGTTACTTGTGGAGGCAGAAATAGGGCCATGCTCATCTACTTCATAGGTCAGTTCTTCTGTTCTTTGAGGTGAGACACTGGATTTAAAATGAACAGTGGCTTCAAAAGTGGTTTTGTGGGGAATATGCAGCAGAAATACTTGTTTTCTTACATTATTTTGCGTTCGTTTTGTTTTTGAAAACCCAGTCAGAATTGTGATTCAACTATGTGTAGTGGGCAGTAATCTTGTTGAGTATGAGAGGTTTATCATTGCAAAGCATTTAAATGTAATAACTAGAAATTTGCAAGTCCATGGAGTTACAGACTGTGTGTAAATGAAATAAATTTGTTTGTCATTTTCTGAACAAAATTAATGATTCTAATCAAAAATGGAGATTAATTAATTGTTACACTAGCTATGAGCCCTCTTTTCCTGTAACTTGCAGGTTTCTGTGTTTAATGCTAGCTCCAATTCTGAAACAGATTGTTAAGCTTGTTTGAATTTGGCTTCCTCATAGTAACTCTTGATTCCTTCCTTTGAGTTGTGTACTTTGCCTGGGCCATGGGGAGATGGATTACAGATGTCCTTGTCCATAGTATCATGTTTTTACATCAGACTAACTTTGGATTCACTACATATTCATGCTGCAAAGGAATGAGTAGTGGTAGTTTGAATCTGCCTTATGATAATTGAAAAACAGGGTAGTCAGATGATACTGGCTTTTCTGATTGCAGGCTGCTGCACAGGCATAATTTTTTTATATTATTATTTAGGAGGCTGCTCGGAATAACCATTTGCTCTCATGTAAGTCATAAAGAAGAGGAAAGGAAGATGTGTTAATGCATGCTGGGGTATGGGGTGGGAAAAAAAGATGGATTGGTAGTGTGTAAGAAGAATGTTAAGGTTTACATTTTATCTCTTAACTTTTCCTTTAAAGTACTTAAGTTTTGTCAATAATGCCTTTTACCACTAAGTTGCAGTAAGATTCACAGAACTGTAGAATGGCTGTGTTGCAAGCGACCTTACAGATAATCTAGTTCCAATGCCTGTCATATATTTGCATACTTTTTTTTTTTTAGTCTGTACTCAGTATTGTTTTGCTACAGTTAAAGAACTCTAGATATAGTGGAGTTCAAAAATCTGTGCTATCCAGTTAATGATTCATTTCCTTAAAGGCCAAGGTTATAATGGTGGAATTATTGGCTCTTTGAGAACAGTCTGCCACATGCTCCTAACAGGTGATCGAGTGATTCCACTGGAGTTGTGGAATTATACCCTTCCCCATGTCCTCTCCTGCCCCAGCGCTCTCTGCCCCAGCTTTGGAGATGGAAAGCATCTTCTGAATAACTTTTCTAACACAGAATATGTTTTATTGCTCATTATTGTAATTACCTGTAGTAAGTATGAAAGCGAATTATTACTTGATTGTGGTTTTGAGCAACTTGGTATTTCAGTGCTTTTTGGTTTTCTGTGGCACTCCTTTTTTCTGTCGATGTATTTTACATGTACAAGAGAGAAAATAATGAAAATATTGAGTCATGATATCATGATACATTGCTGGAAAAGCAGAGCTTTAGCATAGGTTGAATATACCATATTTCTGAAACGTGCATTCAGTTCATCTGGGGAAAGAAGTTTAATGCTGTATTGCAGTGTGACATCCTGAGCTCGCCCAAATACTTCCTATAGCTTCTCTTCAGCAAAGTTGTGCAGTTCCCTATGCAAGTACTGTTAGAATGCATATTTTTGGGTAGCATAGATGATTCTTTTGTCAGGCAGGATGCTGAGATATGTATGTATGTATATATACATGCTTTATTTTTAAAAATAGAATGGAAGAAATTGACTGGTAAATAGAAGTTCTCTGACTTGGAAAAAGGCTATCTCTCATTCAAAGATGGGCCAGCTAGACTGTTACAGTAAGTTGCATCTTGAAGTATAAGTAGGCAGTTCTGTTCCTGTTGGACTGAGGTGTACAATAAAAACTGTTAAGAAATAAAAGAATAGAAATCCCTTGATGTTCTCATGTAAAATGTGGGAAGTAATAATAGGATGTTTGGCCATCAAAAAAAGGAGGAGGAAAAAAGTAGTTATGCAATATTGAACTCTGGTCTAGTTTGCAAAATGCTTATGGGGATTTCAGTTATGCAGATACTAAACTATGAATTAAGAATGATTTGAAACTTGGGGAAATAGCTGTTTGGAAGAGTAACTACACTTAAGAAATACAGACTCATTCTCAGCTGCGTTTTGTAGAATGCAATGCTTAACTGCATCCTCTAGAGAAGAGCTTTTGAACACATGCCAACAGTTAGAGACTTTCACTTTTTTAGGGATCTCTGCAGTGATCTTTATGTTGGCTGTGTCAAACTTTGTCACATGTGCTATGCTTTCCTGTTGGTACGTTTTGGTAAACTAGAAGATGGAGTTGAACTTAATTTAAGAATATGTAGAAGTAACAGCAGCATGGAATGCTTGTGAGGTTTTTTTAGGTGGCTAAAAAGCTATTGAGTAGAAAATACTATACTTTGCGTATAATATAGAGCTAAAACCTGATAACTTTAAATGCAGATTGCTTTTCAGTCCTGTTGCAAACCTACTTTATAATCTTGCCTTAAAAAGAAAATGGAAGGCGAGGAGACATGTTGGACTTAAATGGAAAAATTGTTCTTGAGATCTGCCTAATGTTAGGGTTAGGCAGAAGCATTTTATTAAATGTAACAACTCTTCTGAGGAAACACTGACCTTTGCATTTATTTCATACAGAAATCAGAGATCAGGGAGCTAATTTCATGCTAAAAGAGTCATGTCAAGAATATCTCTGTTGTATGTTATCAGATTTGCTTCAAAATAAACTGCATGTTGTAGATATTAATCATATACAGAAATGTTCAGTAATGATTCAAAAGGTGGTGTTTTTTTCAAGAGGGTTCATAAGTCTTTTCCAACCCTAATGATTCTGTGATACCGTCTTGCTTGTTTGCCTGCGTGCATGGGAAGCTTTTTTTTATCTGCCCTGGATTGTGGTTATTTTTATCAATGAAATCTTGACTCAGATGAAGGAAAGAGGGTCCTGTGAGATTCAGTGTCTGGTTAAGCACACTCCAGCCCAGATCAGTCAGTGGGGTAAGTTGCTATTTTGGTACGGTTGTTTGATGTCTGTCTTTTTCCCTTCTCTGAATAATTTTTGTTAAAACAGTATGCCTAGTCTGGAAATAGATCTTTGTGGTTTTGTATGTATTCTTTTATGTATGACTTAATACTGTTTTTTTTTCTTGCACACAACCTAAACGAAGTGCTAATATTTCAACAGATACAGAATGACACTCAAACACTGCACACTGGTATGCCTGTGAAGAGGCACTGCCAGAGTTAATTGTGTCTAGTGCAAAAGCTTGGAGTTCTGGCTGATCAAAGCAGGTAGGTGTGAAGGTGCTTGCATGGAGAGAAGATAAGGGGAGAACTCAATGCAAGTAGTTTTACATAAGCAGAACAAAATGATGCATTTCAAATGGCCTTTACCTCAGCTGACTGAAACATTTTTATAATAAAACTTGTGATGGTCTTATTCCAAGCAGTTCTGGAAAAAACTACACAATTCTAATGTAATAGTGAAATGTGGGTGAATTGAGGCACTAGTCCAATAAGGAAAGTTAAGTCAGCAAATCTTCAGAAAACATTTAATTAGCTAATTAAAGACAGCATATTTTGTATGGTGGTAACAGTACAAGACATTTTAGAATGCTTTTTTCATGTACTGTTAGCACATACTAGGTAAAAAAAAAATAGTTCTGGTCTAAAACATCACTGGCTGCACATGAGACTTTTTAAACTTGTATCTTGAACCTAAGGGTCAGACTGTATTACAGAGGTATCATGGTGTGCTTGCACATCATTTGCAAGTCATGACTGAATCAGTTCGTCTCCACTGTCAGCTGCTCATGTTAGACAAAAATAAGCCTCCGTTGCATCACAGACTTATTAATGCTGAAGAACTAACACAGCTTACAATAGCATTTGATGATCACTGTGTCCGAGAAGTAACAGTTACTAGAAAACTCAGCCCAGTTTTGGCTTTAGAGTTCTTACTGCTTCTGAAAATGAAGAAGGGGTCATGCCTGTTGCTCTGAGTGCATGCTGAATTTGTAAACTCCAGAGGGAGGAAACCCTTAGTAGAAATCAGGATTTGATATGGAAAGTAATATAAGTGCTCAAGTATGAAATACAAGTTTTGTGCGCTCTCCACAATAAAACTTTGTGAAACTGATGATTTAAAAAAACCCAGCTAATTTTAGCTTTTATTTATTGATGCATCCACATTGCCCTTTACTAACATTAATCTATTAAATATTTATATTGGAGTAAATATTGCATGAAAGGGACATTTCTCTGCTGTGTTTGAGTTCTCCAGAGATCCCAGGCACCAGAGGGAAGTCGTGAAGTGTCAAAACCTACAGAGAATAAGCCTTGAGCTATTCTCATCTGGAAATTCAGATAGGACCTCACCTTACCACCAAAAAACCCACCCGACGCCCCACAAAATCAAAGCATCCACTCTGGTGTGGCTGTTGGAACAGCACTGAAATCATTCCTCTTAACATTACTTGTGTGTGGTATTTCAGCTTCCAGGTTCTACAGATAGACAGTCTAGAAGACTGACCAGAGAAGTGCAAGAATTACGTGAAGATTGAAAACTCAGTAGTAGAAACGGTGTTTTAAAAAAAATTGCGTAAGAAATTTCTGTAGCCTAATTGTATGTAAATAGAATCAAATTATATTAAACAAGCCATGTATCAAGAGCTAAAAAGCAAAGTACAAAAGCCACTATTAACATTAAGAAACTACAGGTTTTATTTAATTTTTTCAAGTAAGTTCAAGGTATACAGAAATACTGTAACCTTTATTTCTGTAGTTGGCTTTCCTAAGCAGAAAAAAGCAAACAAATTGTCATCATATGATGTCAAAAAAAATTTTTTTTTTAAAATATTGGCTCATGCACTCTGCCCAGAAGCGTAGAACATCCCTAAGACTGAAAGACATTCTGTTTTTATGACAGAAATGTATGTTAGTGCCAGTGAAGTCTGTTAATCTGATTAAAATGTGGTTTAGTTAGGCCAAAAAAGGTTTGCTGTCAACTGTATTTGACATAAAAGCTGACAAGAAATAACAAGCATGTTTATGTAGACATTTAAAAATATTCCTACAATGTAAACAGTTTTTAAAAGGAAAAAATAATTATAACATTGTTTAGCAAATACTCATTTCTTTAATTGTACGAAATTGATGCATCTATTAATGGGAATTATTTTTACAAGGTAGTATTTTCTGTAATCAACCAGTCATTCAATTTTATACCTCTAGTGTTTTCCTGTTGTTGTATATGTGCCAAGAAATACTGGCTGTGTTTCTCAAATACGTGGTGTTGTGATAGCTATATATAATTTCGGAATTCTGTGTCATGCTGAGTTCAGAAAAGCCAGGGCTTTTTGCCACTCCTAAACTAGGAGTTTATGGAGGATCTTTCAGGGATTGGTACCTACACGAGTCTTAAGGGGGTACTGTCTGATAATCTAGACAATGCTGTGACCCTCTGGGTTTTAGTCGGCCTTTAAAGAAGTTGAGCACAAAACATTTCTGGAGAGGGGCCATTAAAACACCTTCTGAAATTTAGAAAGTCGAGATTCTTACCATTCTACTTGTTGGCATATTTAACCTTTAATGACAGGTTGCATGATAATCTTAAAAATAACCCGTTGACCAAGGTTTTTGCTGCCTTTTCTCTCCATCTTGGGACTAAATAACATTATCTATTGTAGCTATTATAATGCTCAATAACTTATACCCTTCTCTCCAATCGAGTCTCCTCCTCTTGTTCCCCCCTCAAAAAGCCCTGAACCAGGAAGTTTTGGAAAACTAGTATTTTTTTGTAGTGTCAGTAGCTTGGAATTTAAACAGCCTTATATCACTCCTGTTGATGCTTTAATACACATGCCGTGTTGGTGCTAGTTTCCGGGAAAAAAGATGTTTTACTAAAATTTGCTATTCTTGTAATGTTTATTTTGAATAACAGTTCCACTGGATGCTCATATGTAGATCCTGTGGTGGGTTTGCACCCTGCACTTACTTCCAGAGGTGTAATTAATGGCAGCAGGAGAACACTGCTTAACCCAGAATAGGAGCTGCAAATGCTCCACATGGGTAGTTGCACCTTACAGCTAAAATAATTGCAGAATGCTTTAAAATTTCAGTTTGAGGGTTGAGAAGTACTTGACCTGACTGCAGGTAACTTGAATCAGGTATGGCAATTTGTCCTGTTTTCCATGTTGCCTCGCTTGGATCCTGCTGTTGTTGAAACTGCTGTATTAGAAATATGAAAAGTATTGTTGCTTATATTCTATACCATTAACCAAATACGGAGATTCAATTTTTTGCTTGTTTTGCAGATGGTATGCTGTAGAATTTACTCAAAATTGTTTAAACTTTCCATTTCTTGACTACTGAGCTTCTGCTCACTGATGCAGAACAGTGGAGATCACTCCTCACTGACTCATGAGTTGGCTGTGAAACATTCCCTATAGAGAAGGAAGAGAGCACTAAAGGGAGTTTTCCTCCCGGTGTATTTCTCAACAGTCAGGGCACTATGGAAAGATGTTGCAGAGATTCCTCTCTTTGCCCAAAGAAGATGACGATATTGATTACAGGATTCCTTACCATCTTCCATATGCTCACAGACAGAGCTACTAGTGCTTTCCTGACTTCATCTGTATCTGTAGATTAGCAACGTGTTTCTTGTGTCATCATGGCCATAATTTCTTTCTGCTTCAGCCTGAAGGATCCCATCAGAGCTTACCCTTGACGTAAATCAGCAAACTACAATACAGTGACTGAGAAGAGCTGTTGAATATTCAGCTGCTTAAACTGACTTAACATCCATCTAGGTAGTACAGATCACTTCTGGTGATTGATGTGAGGCAACAAAAGAACTTTTCCTGAAATTCTGAAGTTCCGTAAGAGGGATTCAGGTACTTTGGATGGTCCTTTTCTAGATCTCTTTTTCATTCTTATGAATCTTTGTAAGGGTAGTGGAGTATTTATTAACATTTCTCATCTCAAAATGCAGAAAGATTTAGTTGTTTCAGCCTGAAATACATATCTCTCTGTAGGAATCAACCAGGCTAGTGTTTTTAATAGCTAGAACACGAAAATTACCAACCTGATTTATTCTTTACAGTTCAAGACAAGGCTGCTCAAGGGAAGAATTATGTATGAGAGGATAAAAATTAGAGGGTTCTTCCGTGGTTGTAAAAGGAGAGATACCATGATCTGGATGTAAGAAAAATAATCTAAAAACAAACCATTCCTAGCAGCTTGTTTCAGATTGATTTTCCAGAAACTGTTCAGCTATTTCCATGAGGAGAACACTAGTGGACAAAATCGTCATAATGCCTTTTATTTCCCCCTTAAATTTCACTTTGGATCTTTGTGTTCTGCTGAAGAAGAGACATGAATCAAGTAAGACCAAGTACTCCTCTCTTCTACACTCCCGAAGCTGCAGTAGGTGATCTCAGACTGTTGAGTGTATTGAAGGTGATTTGGAGTTTTTTCCAGTGAATAGGGTCTTTCATGTGAAAGATGATTTCTTAGAGAGGTCCTAGATAGATGCCTGTTTGAAGAGAACATGCAGTGAGTTGGGTTATGCTGCTTCATTTGGGCTGATCTGCTCTGATACCTTCTGTTGATGGAAAAGGATATTGACTTGGGAAGTCAGTAGTGTGTGCAGACTTCAAAGCATCACCTGAAATTAAGCCTGTAGTGCTGTTTATGGCATTGTAGTTATCAGTGATAATTAACTGGTATTAGAGCAACTTTGAATGCCTTGAATCTCAGAAACTTTTCAAATTATCTGGTTAAAAAGAGCCTTCTATTCACAAGGGAGTCTTTAAGAAGAAGTAATGCTTTCACTGCTACTGTCCTTTTATGTTACTTTTCTTAGCCAGCAAATACGGAGCAGTAGAAACTTGCATTGAACATGTTCTGTTTATTGTATTTTATCTTCTTTCATTTTTCTTTTGCCTCCTTTACTGGAAGAGGAGAGTACAAACATCAACCTGGAGACGTATCTTGGACATGTGCATTTATTTATGTGTACATCAGTTATTCTTTCTGAACAGGAAGGCCTCCTTTCACAAGAACATACATGTGGGATGAAGAGACTGAACCTCACTCTCTAATCCTTGAAAGTTGCTCTGAAATAATGAGAGAGACAGTGCTTTGTCCAGTTGAAAGGTATAGGAACACATCTTGGTCTCAAGTTGATGAAAAGTCATAAAATTACAACAAAACCCAATCCTTTTTTTGTGAACCACTCTTTCTGTTTAGACTACAACTTCTTACTTGAGCTTGAGATACTGTAACCATATCCAGGAGCCAAGAAGCCGAGTATCCTTCTGCGCAAGCAGTTTATCTGGAAGGAACTTGCTGATTTTTCTGGTTTAATTACTTCAGGGTATCAGGGTTTGTCCTTGATGGCTTTATCTGTCATTTTTTTAAAAAACAAAAATGTTTCCTGTATACTACTCTAACTGCAAAATTGCTGTGGTTTTAATGACAAAACCTTGCCCCACCCCCCCATCATTTTCTTGTATTATTTTGACCAATGAAAGAAAGTAAGCAAGCTTTTTTGGGGCAGGGGAAAGCTTGTAATAGAAGAACATGTCAGGTATCTAACCATATGAAGCTGTTTTGTTTAGGTGGGTGCTCTAGAGGACAGGACGAAGAGACATCACCAATTGCCCCAAAATGAATTAAGTGAAATTGATTGAACATAATGAGTAATGTACCTTGTTGGTTAACTGTTGGATCATGCTCTACCTGATGTTGGGAGAGCAAAGAAGAGCCCTGCAGGTAAAACGATGGTGCCTCACGTGCCTCAGCTCAGTGACTGCCCCACATGCAAATGCCAGACACTGCTGATGTGCAGAAGGTACTGCAGTGGATAAAAAATGCGTATATGAGCAGCTATCCCTGTAGCGGTTCGAAGTCCAGTGACTTCTGGTTCTGTTTTGTTGTATGTGGGCTCCATGCTACTGATAAAATTTCACAGGAGTCTTAACCAGCTTTCAGGATTTGTGGGGAAGAAAATTTCAGCTCTCTTACGGGTTATTTATTTGTTGTTCATGTAATGACAATTAACTCCTAGGGCATTTGGGTTTTCAAGAATAAAAAGAGGAATATTTTAGAAATCCAGAAGCATGATGCAGGAATTTGAGTAGGTTCTTAGCTTCCACAGCAATCATAATCTGCCTAGGTTAAATCAAAGGTTGTCACAACAGCATTAAACTGCTGTTAGTGTTCAATCAATCTGATTTTGGCAAATAAAGTAGAAGACTTGAGATTGGACTAAGACCTTTACAGAGGAGTTGGGAGTGGTGTTAGGAAGTCATTGGTGAGGAAAACATTCAGGTAAGTATGACTGTTTCTTCTTAAAAGAGATTATGGGGAGATGTTCACTGCATTGCAATAGATGCCATTTTTAATTCATTTGAGAAAAAGTGAACAGAGGAGAGATTTGGATTATTTTTCCAAGAAATGAGCACTCAAATTCCCCCCTCCCCCCACCTACATCTACTTGTAAACAAACTGAGCGAACTTTCTGGACAAAACATCTTATGATTGATCTCATCTATTGGTAGATGTCTTAATAGTCTTGAAAGTTCACAGTTCAACACTTGGGGGGTTTTTTTTGGCATCAGAGCATGAAAAAACTGCATGTCTAGTACTCATCTCTTGTCATCCTCCCCTATTGCAGTGACTATGTGTATGTCTCTGTGTGGCAGAAAATGAGGGAATACAGATCATTATTCAAGAAGTTACCAACTAGCACTTTTCCTTCCCCTCCAGTCTTTCTGCCTCCCTATCCTGGAAGTATGGAGTCCCTGCTTCAGCCTACGGCTTCATTCTTTTTCCAGCTGCCCACAAAAGTAAAGAACCAGTGTGAGAGTTTGAAGAAAGAATCCGCTCAGAGGACTGAGTCTCAAGCAAAAGCTCCAGGTTGCAGGCTCAGAAAGAAACTTCCTTTGGGGAAGGATCTGCTTCCAGGATTTGCTCGTCTCTTTTTCCTTGGGCAAACAGTTCTTGAAGCAAACAACAGGGTTGCAGGTAGGTAGGGCCCCTTTGAACTGCCGTCCACTCAGGTGTGAAGGATGGACTTTATGCTATTTCTCGATGCATTTTTTTTGTTGATGTTGTCTTCCACTTCTCTAGGCTGAGAGAGGGAAAGAGTGTGAACATTGTAAAGAAAAAGTGTTGGGGAGAGAGAGAGGAGAAAAATGTTCTGGGCACTTGGAAAGAATGCCTCTGTGTAAGCTTCCTGTCCATGGGTCATATTTGTACTTCAGTTCTTGAAGCACTAATGACATTCTTGGTGTGACCCTTCTCTAGACAGGAAGCTGCGTCAAGAGCAGAAACTGGTGGCTGGAGCCAAGATAAGGCAAGTGATTGTGTATGGTCCACAGCCACACAGTTTTCATCTCCTCCCTGTCTCTTTACACTAGTGCTAGGTTTGAATGTGTGGTAAGGTGGTGGAGATCATCAAATGTGTTTGAAATCTGACTTGATTCCCAGCACTGAAAAAGTTCCCCAGTTCTAAACATGTAAATACATTTCTTCCTTTAGAGGAGCCTGTGGCTGCTGGGTTTGTAAAGTCCTGTTCCTTTGTCCATGTGAAGGAAATAGACTGGAATACTCTGATTAAGGGGATGTGCTGCTAACCCACATGATCGCAATCCCTCAGGCCCAGAGAAAGGGAATCAGCTCAGGTAAATTCTGCCTTTCTCGCTTCATGCTGTGCAGAGCAACAGCCTCTTCCTTGCAAACATCGGTAGCCCCCAGTCAGACCTTTCTTTTTCCAGCTATGTTGTTGCTGGCACGGGAAGTTTATTCTAAATTCCTTTCTGATTTTTAGCAAAAGAAATCACTTGAAAGCCGGCAATGAAATTTTAAGGAGATTTTACCAGTTCCTCTTCTGTGCTGAGTTGAAGTCATTTGGAACTATGTTAAATGCATTATTACTTTGGTGCATCTTGTGACTCTTCTCTCCCTCTTCATTCCCTCCAAATTGCTTCAGGACACCTTCTAACCTTTATACTGCATCACAAGCCTTCAGCAGAAGATTTTATGTTGCTGGAAGATGACTGGGTTTGGATCTTGGCCTTCCCTAAGCAGGATCTCCTGACAAAAAATGGGATTGGGAAAGAAATGACTCCTTTTTCCATCACACAGAACCACCCTAGAAATGGAGGCCTAGGCAGAAAATTACTTCTAATGCATTCTTCTTTAGGATATGTGTTTGGCCTCCCACGGTGCTTTTGTTACAATGTCATATAGATGTCTTTCATAAAATCTGAACCTGGCATCTTCCTATCTGAAGATAAATCAATAAATCCAAGATTAAGAGTTTACAGGTATAATAATGTGGTTGGATCTTGCTGTCCCTTGCATTGGAGATGCCACATGAATCTGTGAAAACAGGGTTCTGCTGTGGTTCAGACTGTTACATTTGTAAAGCCTTTTCTACTTATATTAAAATTATTAGAAACAATATTAATAAAGGTTCTTGTGAAAAATGGTATTTAGACTTCTACCTTTCCAGGTTTACTTAAAAATCTGAGCTGAAATCTCACAATGGGCAATATGGGAAGTACTGCACCTTTTGAGGTTTCCTGTGGCTTTGTGTCACAAAAAAAGTATGTTGGAACTGTTGAGAACTATAGAAGTGGAAATCTTAGATTTTTCTTTGGGTGAGAAGTTGTTAGAAAGCAGAAAACTTAATTGTTTTCCCCCTAAGGGATTCTGTAGTCAAACTCAATTAAATGTCTTGCAAGATCTCAAATAAAATCCTTATGTTTGGCGGTAGTGAACAGCACACACATGCTTGTGTTGTTCTTGCTATAACCAATCAGTTTTGAAGAGTGGGATTTATTTTTAATGTTCAGGTTAGGAAAGGGGAAAGTTTTGTTCTGAAGCTAAGTGTGAGAATGGGAGGCAGAAGGGTGTACCAGACCCTCTGGCAGTAGGTGAAGGGCACTTTTGTTTCTCTGTTTTCTGTTTCTGGCAGTTGAAGTAAACTAGCCAGATGCTTGTACTTGAATCCAATTAATTTCTTAAATCAGTTACCACAAAACATTGTTTTTTAACTAATGCCTAAATCTTTTGTTAAATTCACCAGCTTATTTAAATTATTCAGTAGTCTTAACCTAGCCCTGAGGCTACTGCTTCATGGCAGTTGTGACTTCTTACTATGCTGGAATGCATTGCAGTCCTAGTGCATTCTAAAAATAATTGTTCAGATGGTGCTGTTTAAGTTCTTACTTACGTAGTGAGCCATTTTCACTGGACTTTCTGAAATTGGCTTTCTGTTGGATGGCTTTTTAATATCTTACTTTGCTCTGAGTATCGAACTTGTTGGTCTTGCTGCTTCTGTGGTTATTGACTAAAATGCTGAATGTATAACCTGATACATTTAGAGAACTGATAGTCAGATATGTGTGTTAAACTACACAACCACAGTAACACTTGTGAACTTTAAAGTTTAAAAAGAAATCAGTTTAATGTATCAAATTCAATCCTATTATATTATGTGGAAATACATATGTGATGAACTTAAAATTGAGTAGTTGTTACAGGTATAGACATTAATTATGTACTGAAGTAATCTAAAAGTAAATAGCTGAAGACCTGTGGGTCTCAGAAATGAGTTACAACCTCTGTGACTAGAGTTTTGTGCCAGCAGTGCTTTTAGCTGAAAGCACCTGTTTTTCTAACTTGTAGTCCGTTTAAGGCCTGATATCCTTTGTGCCTTAATAGATACACTTACGCTTGCCTCAGCCCCAATTTTTGGTCATTTTGTTCTGTAGTAGGTAAATTTAGGACTGTCAAATACTTACAAAACAGGCACTGAGAACTGTTTGTTACTATCTCACTTCCTAAAGTGCCTTTACTCCTCCCCATCACAATCAGGAAACAAAACCACCAAAACAAAAGCAAAAACCAAACTAAAAAGCTGTTGCAATTCTGCAGTCAGTATTTTGATACTTCTTGTCTATCACCGTTGTGTTAGCATGTTTCTGTCATGCTCTGAGTTTTACAGCTGGAATCCGGGGTTCTTGATACACCATTAGAACAATAACTCCTGCCTTTGTGTTATTAAATAATAAAGATATCTGAAACGATTTTCTTCTTGTTTATATTGTACTTGCCATAAGTGTGTGACTATAGAGTGGCTCTTCTGACAAACTCCAGAATGCCAGGAAACATGGAAAAACACTGCAAAATTTCTGAGGTTTTTAATGCCTGGTACTAACAGATTTTTGAAAAACAGGCATATAGTATTCCTATTTTTCCTCTTTCTATTCTCTTAAAGATTTCCTTGAGCATTTGAGCTACCTGACTTACTTCATGTAATCCTTAATGTCTTCTTGACCAGATACCAGCTCCTCCTAATTGTTTCATAGCCAGTCAGTAAAATACTGGCTTTGACACTGTTTTTCCTGTCCCAGAAGAGCTATTTTGTTTAACCTGGAAGTTTTGCTTTCTTCTTTTCACCTTCTGTCCACCTGCTGTGGCTTACACTGCAGCTCTTTGTCCGTTACAGGATGCTTTGAGGAAATACGCTGTAAAGATCAGGAAATTTGGGGGAAAATCTTGCTGATGTTGCTACTACTTCAGCCAGAGCTAAACTTGTCATTTGTGTGAGAGTTGCTTTGTCAGTTTATTTCAGGAAGGGAGATGTATCAAAAAGTGTTATTTTTGTAAATCAGAAAGTGATTTTGATTTTATAAATAGGAAAGTGAGACTAAAGAGCATAGGTTCTGGGGTGTTTGTATTCCCTTGCTTTACACTGAGGAAGTGGGTAACAAAACATGAACAATTTTCTGTGATTTTCTGAAAACCAGACTGGTTCCATCAGCAGTAGTCTGCTCTAAGTTGGATTTTATTCTTTCAGTCCTGTTTGCAGGACATGGGGATTTGAACAGGTAACACTGTCAAAAATATTTTTTCAGATTTTTTTTTTTTTATTGGGGAAAATAGGTTCATACCTTGGCTTATCAGCCATGAAAGAATCCCTGAGTCTTGAAGGAATGAATGTGATTTAGGGATAAGTGTAGAAAAAGTGGTTTTAACTGAAAGCTGGAAAAGCATTTTCTGGAAGCAGTGGTGACAGATGGTTGAACCATTCCAATTTTGTTTGTTGCATGGACTTTGTGAAGAACTGGCGGCTGCACGACTCCTAGGACAGGTCTGTAACTTCATGACAGCCACATGAGGTGAGTTGGGTTGCTGCAGGAATTGCTGTGTTTTGCTTTTTAAGTTGTGTTGTCAGTTTAAAGACCATTTTAAGTTTGTGATTCTTTTGCTAATGACAGTGACACTTCCCTGATCACTTGATAATTTTTTTAAGGAATGTAAATTTACTGTTCTCGTGAGCTGTTTTATATTGTACTGTTTTGTTTCCTTGGTTGCTCTCATATATGAGTGGCTTTCCTTTGCTTTTTCCTTGGTAGAAACTGATGTTTCTTGTTTTTTCTGTGTACTGAAGAAGTGGAGGTCCTGAAAATGTGTGGGTTTTAGCCTGATGTTACAGAACAGTAAGTGAGGAAATTGTACCTTGTACAAATGGGTGTCACTTTCATGGGGGCAAAATAATACTTTTTTTATCTTGAGGGAGGGTTGTAGGAGGTTGCACAGTTAAAAGGCCATATGGCTTGCGGTGGTTTTCTTCTGGGTAACTACTTTAACCATACCAGCATCTGACCTCCTCTTGCCAGATTCAGGTTAAGATATCACCTGTAATCCTGAAGAAAATAACTTCTGAATAAATAACAACTTGTGTGGTTATAAATGGATTTAATGAGACCATAATTGACCTTTGAAGATAGAAATGTGATTTATATAGATTTTCTCGAACTAGAACTTTGTCCTGACTTAAACTGAGGTTTCTACATTGGATGGAATTACTTTAGAGCTCACATTAAAGCGTCCTTATCTGTTTGAGTGTTTCAGAGCATTTCCACATGTGTTTAGGACTTTTCAGAGTAGTAAAATTCGAAATATTTTTTAAGTAGTACTTTGTATTTAGATGAGAAAGCATGAAAGATTGATTTGCAAAATCTTTGTGTGCATATATAAACAATGGAGAGATGAAATCAGACTGAAGTATGTAAGAGTAAAGAAGAAGAGCTGACATCAGCACAGCTGCTGTGTACAGATGGAATGTTCCTGGGTGACTTCAGGATTACAGTGAAATTGAAGCTTAGTTGGATACTGGAACAGCACAGGAACTCGACTAACAAGCAGTCAGCTAATGTAGGAGCTCTCCCTTAACAGGCAGTAAACTTGACAGAAAAATCTCTTGAAGCAGCTAAGCCTTTTTCCCCCCTATAAGCAATGATAGTAGAGAAGTCTGGACTGGCAGATTTATAGCTTGTGAGGTTAGGTTCTCTGGTGTATAATAAAGTGTAAGTGCTGATTTGAAGCTTTATTATGCCTTGGGCACTAGTTGTGTTTATCACCTAATGGTGTCTAAAACCTGAGTTAATGCTGCAGCTTTTTTTAAGGGGAAGAAAGTAGGGACAAGTTAGAAGGGCTTCTGGACTTGTCCATTTATTCTTACGTAACTTTTAAAGACCTCGTATATCTTTGGCAGCTGCAACACCATTGCAGCTGCTTGAAACTGGAAACAGGTTAAAAAATTTATGAGAACATAGGCGTAAAGATATTAAAAGAAAAAACTTTTATTAGTTTCTTTCCTAATAAATTAAGAGTGGTGGTAAAAAAGAGAATATGCTACACATCAAAAGCTAAAACATTTGTTGTAGCACATTCTCACCAAACTTTTTAGCTTTTCATGTGTTAATCTGTGCTCAATTTTACCTTTATAGTATCCTAGAATATAACTAATATTTTTCATAAATTGCTTAATTGATTTCTGAACTTTGTAAAGCAGTATTTACTAAGCATACAAAGTAACTAATTTCTTAGAGTTTAGGGAACCAATAGTGTTTTCTTCTGTTATGTATTATACTGAGGATGTTCTGAGAAGTGATTTTTGTATTGATATTTTTTTTTTCTCTTAATACTTGTACAGGTGATACCTTGTATGTATCTGTTCTCTTATATTAGTGCTAAATTTTATCAAAAAATTTTAGCTGTTCTTCCCTATAATTGCATCTGCTCTGGAGACTTTTCCCATTTAGCCCTTTTGAATGAGTACACTAAGTCAGGTCTTTGATACTTCTTTTTAACTAGCTCAGAACTGTTGGGTTTTTTAATAAAGCAGCTTTGCAAATGGGAACAATGAACAGTAATGCTGCATTTGTTCAGAGAATAAAAACTTCTGTTCTCATGTCAGCCCTCACATCGTTCTCCAATAATACATGCTACTTGAAAGACCTGACTATATCTCCACTGCTAGCAGTCAAACCAGTGCTTCCAGTGTGGCAGTACTGAAGCTACAGGGCAATTTGATTGTCTCTCCAGGCAACATTAACACCCAAATTCCTGCTTGTAGTTGAACTCGTTACTGTTTCAGATGAATTTTCTGCCTCCTTCAAAGACTTACTAAAAATTGTAATTTTGATGACAGTGTAATAATGATTCAAAGGGCAATCTGTGCTCCTTGCCCATTCTTTAGAAATTTGCCAATTGAACATTTTTCTACGGGCTTTAGCACCTCGTATGAATGGATGAGATAAATCTCGGATCTTTGCTTGCCGTTGCACTTAAGCAGTGAATGGTTTGTATTGTCACATATTGTCACCCTGAACTGCCATCTGTTTTGTGTCCCTCTTTAAGCGCCTGCTGTTTCAAAATCTGGCTTGCTTTGTGATTGTGTACTTTCTAAAGACATTTCTCCTTTCTGCCTTTCTGTAAATACCAAAGTATATACAAGATGTTATGGCTTGAGTAGCTGTTCCTATTTGGTTCTTTGCACAGAATGCAGAATTAGATTGGAGACGTTTGAGAACTACATTGCGTAATGCTTTGGTTTAGTGAATAGTCTTGTCAGTTTGATTGGCATGTGATACTCAGTTATTCTCAGGTCACTACTTTTTGGAACTTTGTTTTTATGTGGACTTCACTGCAATAAATCATGTAGTGACTGGCTTTCTGCGAGGCAGGTGTTCTTGTTATCTGAAGGAATTTTTTTCTGCACTACCTAAAAGAAAATACAATAAAACTGCTAAAGCCCTGTATTTGTTCCCCCCTTCTTTGCTCCTGTGTTTGCTCATTAATTTCTGATACAATTAAGAGGTTTTATTTACTTAGCGAACTCCACCCACCATTTGGAGAATCCATGCAGATTAGCTAAGCCTGGAAAATTCATTGCTTTCAATATGATCCATAGCTTAATTTATGAAGTACATTAATACCAATAAAGCCTCACCCTGTATCAAAATACAGGAATTTACCTTTCAACCTAAAACTACAGTGAGTGTAATGTGTTACAAATGCTGTTTCCACCTACCCCCTCAAATCTGACCTTCAGCTTAGTCTGTATAAAATTCAGGGTGTAACTCTTTTCTCCTTTTTCTCTCTATGCCGAAGAGGAGACTTTGCTTATTAAATGAGACCATTGGATGGTGTTTCAGTACAAACATAACTAATTTGTTTTATAAGGCAAGTGTTTTTATCTACACCCCAAATTAATGTCAATTCCTCATTTGCACCTGAAGTTGAAGACAGTTCCCTCAAAATTCTGACTTAAGCATAGTCTGTCATACAAGGATTTTGCTATGACAAAAATCCCCCTAAGATACAGTTTTGGGATCTGTAGTATGAAGTATGGTGTAATATGTGATACATCATTTCTTTATAACATGACACAAAAATAATTACCATCAGAGAGTGGGGATTGTACCATTTTGGGTTTTTTTTTCCTCACAGCTTGAGGTGTTTTAGAAAGGAATAATTTGTACCTGTGAATGGTGTGAAGCTTTGTTGGTGAAGACCACCAATTTTTAATAAGCTCTCTGGCCTTGTTGCCTAATTGCTGTCTTAGCACACTGACCTTATTTTTTTTGACTATGTTTGTAGTAGTTTCTTCATCTAAAGAGAGATTTTTGTTTTTGTTAAATATTTAAATGTTTATATGGTATTTTCTGCTAGGCTGTTGGTGACAGCTTCAGCTGTGAGTTTGTTAGCTTTTTGCTAAATGAGACCATTCTTGCAGGTATGGGAACTGGGTGTATATTTTTAGTGTTTTGTATAAACATTGTGCTCTTGTATATAGAAAAGGTAAATTAAATACAGATAGCTCACTAAAGAGCTGCTTCATGGCACTAGATGCTCATACTGACCTTTAAAATTAAAGCTAAACCCCAAGAAAGCTCTAACTAAAGCAACTAACACGACTGCCTGCAAAAAACCAGAATAAGATAATGAGTTCTGTGAGGATTCTGGGAGAAGCAATTCCAGTGGTCATAAGGACCTTGGGTTAAGGGTGCAGATGACTACTTTTAAAGTGAGGTCATTCCTTGAGAAAGGATATTGTTTTCTTCAGCTTCAAACCTGTTACTTCTGGTATCTTTTTAAGCACTTTAGTAAGTTAATAAAATGAAGTTGTGTCAACTCCAAGCTCCTCCAGCCTGTAAGTGTTAAGTTGGAGTGTTGAATCTGTTTTGTCTGTGGAAATGGGATTATATGTCTATATATAAGCAGATACATAGCTATGTCTCTATAATTCTACAGCTAGATAGAGCAAGTTGGTGTGGAATATGATTTTTGTAAACAGCTTTGGGAATTCAGAACTTCTGTTTCTTCCATATGACTTTAAAGACTATCAAAACCATCCTCTAATAATTAAAGTAGTAAGGGCTTTAAAATAACTTTTTCCCAGCTTTTCAAAGCAGTGTTATTATGCTACAATTACCCAGTTTTTGATGATACTGCACTAATGTGTAACTGAAGGTGTTGTCCCCACAAGGAGCAGTGATCAGCCTCTTCAGCAGTGGTGTCCCTCTGTCACTAGATAGGGCTGTCAATGCTTTTTTTTGCCATCTGTTACTCCTGTGTGCTGCTTTTTTGACTTGACCTGAATGCTCTTGCCCTGTAAGGGCGGTGAGATTTAAATGCTGAGCAGAGACTGATTAACGAGGCATTAAGTCAGTTAATTCTTTCATTTTTAAATAAAGTATTAATGTGGTTTTGGTGGTCACTGATGTGCGCTATAAGTTAAAGAGACAGCTTATGTAAGCAGCGTGGATTTCTAAACCATTTGTTGTTTTTGGTGGTTTTAGTCCTCCATCTTAAACTGTGGCATTTATAAAAATTAAGCTGCTGAATCTGCTTGCGCGTGGTAGCTGTGGCAGTAATGAACAAGTATGTTACTAGCTTGCTTAAAGATGAAGATTTTTAATGGTTTGAGTGTGTAAGCCTTGTTCAGAACAAGTATTTGTAAATGTAGTTTTTAGAAGGGATTTTCCTGTTTTATAAAATAACGCTAGATTTACTTAGGAAGAGGTGGCTTTGCCACTCCTGTGGCTTAATACCTGAGTGCTAGTTCAGTGAAACTTGAAATAAAGTGGGCTAGGGCTTGAGGAAGGTGGGAATCATGTCCCTCTACATGGTACTGAAATAACATGACCTATAACCTAATTTTTCCATGCTTTCTAAACTTCAGATATGGTGGACTTTGAGTATTTCTCAGTTACAACCGTAACGGTGTGTAAGATTAACCAAAGGTCCCACTGGAGGGAAAAAATTTAAATCCTTATGCTTTAGGAGTAGATTCAAATGCTAAAGAGCATGGACTGAAGATTTCTGTTTTGAGAAGGTGCTTTTTAGTCCTCAGGCCATCTGTAAAAAGATTTTTCATAAAAATATCCTACATTCATCGAAGAATTCAAGAGAATTCATTAATACCACTCTTAATTTCATAGAATTGTAGCATATGCCAAGTTGAAAGTGACCCATGAGGACCATTGAATGCTCTGTGGAGAAAACATAAGAATTGTGCATGGTTTTAACAGAGGACCTGTTACTGCAGGGCAGCCTACTTGAGAGGCGGCTACTGAATTTTCATGGAGATGTTATGGTGCTTATGGAAAGACAGGTACTATCTAACGCTGTTACCAGCTTGGGGTATCTTAACCTCTTAGGAATCTTTGTTTTGATTTATGCTGTTGTGAGTTGATGTACCCTTGAAGGACATGCTAGTATTTCTGGTTGACATAGTCGCCTGTTGTATGTCTTGCAAATGATGGGGTATCTTCTGACTCTAAACGTGTGCCTAATTAGCACTGCTGTTGCTTGGAAGGATGACAGTGCGTAGGGCCATGCTTCTCCCCCTGTTGAGCAGTCTTGCTACTACTATTAATTTGGGTCTGTTCTAACATCTCACCTGGAGATCTGGGGCATATTAACAGGTTTTGGGTTATACTAAACCTATTTGTTACAGTGTGTTCGAATAGAAGTTGTCGTTGAGGCACGTGTAGGGAGAAGGGAGACACAGACTTCAGAAGAGGCTAAGAGTTCCTGGGAACTCTTAACAGTTGTGTAAGATTTGGTATGGTAAATGCAAGTACTCCAGGTTTATCTTGGCACCCTCTCCAGCTGTATTATCTTTTGTGCGAAAGGCCATTAGTCATGTTTCTGGATGCCAGAATAAGATAGAGAAGTTTATTGCTTGCAGATGGTGCTTCACGTGCAGAAATAGATGATTTTTGCTTAGACAAAGACATGACATTGTTACACGGCTTGGTTGTAACTTTTGAATTGTGCTAACATACATCTGAGGCTGGAGTTCTTGGGTTTGACCAGTCCTTTTCCTAAAGCTTATTTTGATGTTATGTAGACTGACTAAAAGTTCTTAACAGGTTAGTTGTTAAAACAAAGGAATTACAATTTACTGAAGAAATCTACTGCTGTCTTGTTGACTGACTTTCAAAATAGGATTGAAAGTCAGTATAGGAAATGGTCTTTGAGCCATAAAGACTTTTTCCTTCCATCATACTTATACTTTGAACCAAGTACCACACTCATGATTTTATATGAAAGGAGAGTCTGCACAAAGAATAATTAGAATAATGTTGATATTACAGACTCTTGGTGGTGATGTCAGTCATTTCCTCTGTAATCTGAGTGCTGAAATCTCAACAGTTTGAGGATTTTAAAATCTGTGTTTCTCTGATTGTCATCATCACAGAAATTGGTAACATTCTCTTTTTTTCAGTAATTTTTCCCTCTGAAGATTTAAAGCCATGTGTAACTATTACATGTATCTAAAGATAACTTCTTGAAAGACCTCTTTTATTACTTCATGTTATCATGGTGATATCCAAGTTCTAGCATAATTGGATGTGTCAGAACTTGGCATTAATTTTGGTCCAACTTGTTATTTTGGTAATGGTATTAAACTGGTACAAATTTGACACTATGACATTCAAATTCTAAAATTATCCTAGTTAGTCTATCAGTATGTGAGTAGTTCTCCATTGACACTGATGGTGGGAGCTTTGTTTCCATTCTCTTTTATTGTTATACTGAAATATAATGTAGGCTTATAATAGGATTTAAAAACCCATGACTGTTAATCTGAGTAAGCATATATAATGTGCTTAAAAGCTTCTGTCTGTCTTGTATCCCTTCCTTTTGACTCACCCTGGAAAAATTCAAAGATGTAGTCTCTAGAATACCTTACATTTTAACCTGGGGACGTAGTTAATGTATAGTCCATTATCCACAGAGACTTTAGGCATGTATGATGCCAGGTAATGCCATTATATAAATATTAAATATGTATTGTTTATAAAACTATTTAACCTGAAGAAGCTATTATTCTGCTTGGAATGTGTTTTTACTAATGCAGTGTGTGTTAAGTAGACATTGTAGGGCTGGAGAGGTAGGGAGTCGTCCTTTCTCTTCAGCCTTACTCTTTCTACTTCTGATGCTTGCTGTTAGCCAAAATTTTAAGAGCATTGCCCTGGAAGTTTCTTTCTTTATTAAAAGGGTAGCAATATTCTTTGTTTTGGCAACCCACTTCCACTTGGTGGGTGGGACATTGTTCTTGCCACTTCTTCCTCTCTGCCCCAGCTGTTGTAATACTGACCTTGGAAGCAAACTGAAACTTCCTCCCTCACGTTTAATATAGAAAAGAGATTCTGTCATAGGACCTTCCCCAGCTATGCGAAGAGGTCAGTGTTTTTGCAAAAGCAGCTTAAATCTGTTGTCTTATCCTCTTGTGTGAGGTTTTTTGTGCTTATGTCCGTGTTGAGCTTTAGGCTGCAAACAATGATGCCACAGCTTCCTTGGTAATAGTACAGGTGGGAAATCAATAATGATGAGGGAATGATCAAACCAAAAATTAAGGCAGTTTGTTAGGAATGTCTGGTATAACCTAAGCATATGGCTGTGTGGGTGGCCATAGACTTTTGGAAGCTCCATGCTTAGAAAACCTGCCTAACTAATATTTGGATGATTCTCTAGCTAGTAGAGCATTCAGTTCCAGACATTTGGTAATCAGAATTTTTGTAGTCACGCCCACTGCTCCAAATTCCTGTCATTCATCTGTCTATTTTAAATGTGTCTCTTGTGGAGTAGTTCTAAAATTAACCACTGTTTTGACCTGACAAATGGGAATATATGAGCTCCTCCTGCTGCTGTTCAGCTGGTGTATGACTGCTTACACCACTGAAGTGAGATGATGCTTCTGCATGGAAGAATGGGTCATTTAAAATTACCTGCTGGCTCTTGCTGTATGTTTTGCCTTTCTGTAGCAGTGACAGACAGGGTTTCAGCTCATGACTGCAGTGGTGATAGTGCATTTTGTTTATTAAGTAATATTTTCAGAGCCCCTCACTGAAGTTCAGCCTTTACAAACTTACTCCCATACAAAAGCCTGTTTTGCTAACCCTTAGTGGGCTTGCCCAGCCATGCTCCCTCCCTCAGCTTGTCTGGCCACGCTGATTGCTCCCTCAGAATATGAATTTTTGTACAATGTTTTTGCACAAGGCAGTGAGCCATTTAACAGTGAGAGGTGGGAAAGGGGGCATTAAAAGTAATTCAGTAATAGTAGCTCTTTTGCTAGATTGTGGATTATGTCATTGGTCTCAAATAGTTTGGAAATAGTGAGATTTTGATTCATATGAAACTGCTTTTCAGAGAAAATGGAAAGCAAGAGGGATCTGAAAGAGCTGTCACTCCATGCAGTGATAAAGGAGAACACAGGCTTACTGGAGAAGGCAATATGTGGGAGGCAGTGGAAGAGGACAGCTTTTTACTTGTAACATGAAAACCCAGCCCTGCTTCCTGTTTGTTCCTCTTCCATTTTCTGATTAATTCTTTTTCTTCTGACTACCTCTCTTTTTCTGTACATGAACAGATTTGCATTTTGCAGCTACTGTAACCACTAGGTAAGGAAAGATGTGTTCTCTCACCTTCTAAGCATAAAATGGTGTTTCATGAATTCCAGATAACGTCTACAGTTCTAGTTCTGCCTTGCTGAGCTGCTGTCTAATTAAAACTTCAGCTTTCCTGTTATCTCCTATACAACCCAAACCTCCCATATTTTTTAATCTCTCTACAGTTCAAATTTCTTAAATACTAGTGGTGAATGAGTTTTTGTCATCCAGTGATTTGGATAACTTATCAAAAGTTTTAAAAAACCTGTTCAGTGTTAGATGTGTAATTCTGTGAATTGTGAACTAAAGGAGTTCAAAGTCATTTATTTGCTGACAGACTGTGCTATGCAAATACTGTACGGTAGATCATCCAGTTGCTTAGCAATAACATTAACAGTCATGAGTGTTTATAAAGCAAATATAATACGATATGGTCAACAAGGTATGTGGTGCTTTTTGTATTACTTAAGTGTCCTGATAACTGTTGGAAAACGTTTATTAGGATTACACATGAGCAAGCACCTGACACTTAAGAGCAACAACTTGAATAAGTAAATCTGATAAATGATATGCCTGTGTTTTTTAATCTAAACCCCCACAACTTAAAACAAGTGGTGAACATGATGATTTTCCAAATACGCTAACTTTGAACTTTGAAGTGTTATTTTCATGGCTTTGATAAATACTCTTGTAATGGCTTTGGATGTTCAGCCTGGAAATATTAAGGGTGGTAGGTTATGTGATTAAAAGGCTTGTCCCTGTGCACACAGCAAAGCCCTAAGGCACAGCAGCAGGCAGGGGAACCCAGAACCTTGTCAGAGAAATGAACCCCCTGACCTGGCTCCTGCCAGGGCTGTCCCTGGAGATTATCAGCCCTCAGGGACCTGGGTGACAGACACTTGAGTAAATGGAGGTCAGCTTGCAGACGGGGAAGGGGGTAGATGCGGGCAAGAACATTTCAGAATTGTACACAGCTCAGAATGGGATGTTTGCAGAAGGGACAAGGTTGGGGAAAGGAGGTATCAGGGTGATTTTGTGGGGAATGAATCATGAGTAAAATAGAGGGGCAAAGGGAGCTGGTTGTGTATAAGCAGGTGGCTGGTCAGTATGTTTGTGAGGCCGTGCCCTGTGCTCATCAGTGCAGTCTCATTGAACTCTAATTGTTCTAGTGTGTAAGGGGCTGAATGCTGTGTGTGCCTGTGGGACACAGCTTGAGTCTGACCATGGGTCACAAGGGCCCATGTGGCGGGGTCAGGTGATGGGGGGGTGTGGGATGTGATGGCTGAAGACAGTGAAGCAGGAGAGGGAGTAGGAGAAGAGACTTGGAAGTAGCCATGAAGTCCAGAAAAAAAGTGTGCATCTGCATGACACAGCTGGAGGAGCTGGCGGTCCAGGCCAAGTGCTTCAGAGGCTCTGGGCTCTGGCTGGGACCCCTGCTAGTGTGCGTATTTGTGCATGAGGTAATGGGAGGCTCTGGGGACCAGCTGCTGGGTAGAGGGCCCGAGGCCACATCTCAGAGGGCTCTGTAATGAGTGTCTGCATGTCTGTGACAGGGTCTGGAGTACCAGCACCTGGAGTGAGGCCATGGAGGCTGGTGTGCCCTATGCTGCTAGCTGGGCAGATCCCAGCTGCTGGACGAACTGCAGGCGAGCCCAAGGCCAGTTACGGGGCCGGTTGCGTTCTCTGTGTGAGTGTGTGGGCACGTATGTGCGTTCTCTCCTAATGGACTTTCACCTCGAGCAGCGAGGAGCAGGAGGAGGATGTTGGTGCCGGCCGTATTTACCGAAGTGCTGAGTTTGCAGTGACCTGTGTTGCTAGACGTGTGTGCACTGTGCACGTGTTTTGTGTGTGCAACATGTGCTCAGCCTCACTACCAGGCCAGATCTTGGGACAGGGAGTTGGGGCTGTGGTGCCTTTGTTGGGCTGCTGGATTCGGCAGCTACTGCTAAAAGGGGTGTGGGTCTGAGAAAAGATGCTGAGGCTCTTTGAAAAGTCTCTCCTTCTTAAAACTCAAAATGAACATCTGACATAATTTGCTTCAGGAGATACTGATAGCAGTTTTCAAATGTACTGCACTGGTGAAACACATAAGAGAAATTGTAGTATAATGGGAAATAATTTCAGTGTAAAGACTTATAGATGCTGGGGCTTACAGGAAGTCAGAAGTCTGAGCTTACACCATTTATAACTAATTTAGAGCATATATATAATTTAGAAGATAAAATCTGGTTTAAAATACAGCTTTTAAGTGGGCATATAGTGTTGGACAGGATTGTTCCCCTGCTAGACCTCTACTAAGTCCATTTTCAGACTGATAATGAAATCTTTTTGGTAGTATATTGTCATTTATTTATTACTGTGGCACTTTGTTTTGAGGCATCTTAGGCAAATTCAGGGTCCTAAATTTGACCTTGAAACCTTTTCCATGCATGTGTACCCTAAAGCAAAATCCATACAAGTAGCATGTAATTAAGTGTCTCCAGTTTCTGGGATAGTTCTCTAGTTTGATTTAGTGGAGGTTGCAAATCATATCAAGTCTGTAATAAGTTCCTGCAGAATGATGTAAAAAACTTCATCTGAAGAAAAGCCATCATTCAGAAAACCTTCTAGATACTTAAACTGTTATTTAGTAACATTGTCTAAACTTACGTAAGGTGACAGTTTTTTAAAAATACTTAGGTGAATTCTTTCTCCCACCTGTTTGGCTGGAAGAAATAGCTATCAGTCAAAGAAAAAATCCCAACAACCCTGATACAGAAAACCAGGAAAAGTGAAGCAGTTGTGAATAAATGCTTGATGCTGTTGTGCTCTGTGGAGCTCCAGATACTGTGCTGTAAGGCTGTTTCAGTGTCACAGGCACTGTGGAAATAGATTGCTAGTATATTCAGCCATATTCTTGTACCCAGTAGAGATACACGTACCCCCTTTTTTATTTATTTTGTTTTTAAAATGAGGTCAGACCTCTGAGAAAGCTCACATTAGACATTTGGCATCGGTCTGAGGTCTCGTCTATTTTAAAGCAACTGATGTAGGGGAAAAATGAGGAATGGGTTGCTTCATACCAAGTACATACTGGTAAAAAATTGGAATGGCTTGTGCTGTTTGGGGACTGATCTGTAGCCCAGTGGCTGAAGAATGATGTAACATAGTAGAAAAGAGAGTTAAAGGTCTCTGATATCTTATTGTGGAGTAAGTTAATGCAATATATAAAAGCTGAGGGGGTTATGAATCTGGAAAGAATTATTTCATTTTAAGTATCTAGGTTAGAATGCCTGCCTCTTGAAGATGGAAAGAAGGGTCCTCTGCTGAACTTAAAAGAATTTAGACTAAGTTATTGAAAACTAGAAGTGCCTTATCTTTACTTTTTAAAAAAACAAACAGATATTAATTTCAGCAGAGGAGCCTTTTGGAAAGAACATGTTATGCAAAACAAGTTTCCAAGGAGTCTGTAGGCAAAACAGAGTTTAAGACCTGATAGGCAAGCTAGATCTGTGTTCTAGTGCAATTAATTATTGGTGGGGGGTTTGTATTATCAGTAAACTAGTGTAAAGGACTATTCATCCTTGAAGAAATCCTTGTGTGAGGGTTTAGAAAGACTGACAGTCAGCTTTGTGTGACACCAGTATATTGGAAACAAGATTTTGCAGTTCAGATTACCTGTAATGTTCTGGCTCTGGCTGTTGAATATGGGTTAGATCTTTGAGGGCTGTGGGAAGGTCTGAGTTCTGGACAAAATGAACTGATGAAATAATTGTGGTGCCTTTTGGTTTTTGTTTGTTTGCTGAGGATCATAACGGGCACGTGTTCTCTCAGCCTTTGTACACTCTTCCACTATGGGTACACGGCGCTTTTAATTTGTTCTGTTTGCTGGCTCCCTTAGCAGGTGACTTCCTGAGAAGTCTCCTGCTCATCACTGGCAACTGAATACTGTGGCTTCATTATAGGATTAAAACTTTGATTCAGAAGTCATTAGCTTCATCCTCTTTGACCACTAAGTACTGAAATAAATGTTTTCCATTTTATGTTCTGTAAGCTTCTACAAGATACAGCTTGACTTCTAATGCGCGTTAGTATTTAATCATAATAAAAAAGGGTAGGTCACTTACCTGAATACTTAGATAAGGACCTTTTTTTTGTCTGTGTAGTGTCTGCATTCTGATTAGTCACTTAAAATGCAAAACACTGGGGTATGGGAACCAATGTCTGCAGTGATTCTGCATTCAGTTTCATGATAATATTTTCCCTTCTAGTTGTTAACATAGTTGCATGTCTATTCTTGCCTTCACTGATCTTAAAAAGCTATTGGTTCTTTCCTATTCTTGTTTGCCAAAAAGTCTTAGGCTAAACTAGTTGATGAAAATGTCTCTATTTTGCTGATGCTGAGTCAGAAGTGTTTATTTAAAGATGATGAATTTAGTAATCATCAAACCATGTTTAAATCATCAGGAATGCTAATTACAGATCATCCAACCTATATTTCTGAAATCCTTAATGACTTGAAGTTCAAATCCTCCTTACTTAAGTTAATAATAAATGCATTGGTTTCAGTTGGAAATAGGTGACTGTAGTTCACAAAAGATAGAAGTAGTAATTATGAGGATGAAAACACAAAACTTCTTTCCCATAACATGGGGAGGAGACAAGCTGAGTGAAGTTCTTTTTCCACGTCCTTTAGGGTAAGAAAGGAATAAAAATCTTTTGACATGCTTTTAAGCTGTATATATAATTTTGATTATTTCATGTTGATGCTTTCCTGTGTTTTGGTATATTTTGAATGTTTATTCTGCCTTTCTGACTGGTAATTTTTTTTCTTAATTCTCGTGGCTTCTGTTAGCATTTTTATTTGCTGATATCTGAGGATCATACTGTTGATTATGCTTAGTCTGTCTGAGAGTCATTCTGAGGAAGAAACCAAGTCTTCCATTAAGCCTTTACAATTTATTTAATACTTTATTTCCAGTAAGTATTTATAGTGGTAGTATCCTTTAATAGGTAGGGGAACGTTCCATTGAAAGCTAATTCTGTGACAAAGCTATTTTAGAGAAAAATGTGCACAGACAAGGCAACAGTTACTGAGGTAAACCTTGAATCTAAATTGTTATAATTTAATTTTTATCCATAACATGTGATGAGGAAATATACAGATTGTTGTGCCTGCCTTTTTTTAATCTGGAAATTCCATTTTCTTAATGATTGTGAAATGTAGTGACATTGTAATGGTCCTGCATGCTGATGTGAAGCAGCGCTGTTTGATGGAAAATAGGAGCCTCTTGTATTTTCAGAGACCAGTTTCTGGTTTTGCTTTTAAAATGGGTGGAAACCTGGGTACTCACTAGTAAGAATCTGTAATAAAAAGCAAGATGATGAAATATTTTAATGTCTGACTAATTTAGTTGAAGAATCTGTCTGTAATTGTACCTTATATGCTTTCAGAAACTGATCACCAGTTCTAGGGAAAAGTTTTGTTCAGTTAAAATTGGCTGAAAAATTATTAAGTGCAGCCTCCTAGGAGGGAATCATTTGAGCTTAGTGGACCTTTACATGTTATGCTAACTGGTGTTAAAAAAAAAATTAATGCAGAGCAGGCAGGTACAATTACTCTTACTTAAGTTACTGTTAGGGTGTCTGAATTTAGGGTGTTTATGCATGTTCTTTCATCAAATTTTAAATAGAAATAATAAGTCTTATGGGCTCTACTGGTATGCAACAAGGCATTAAGCATTCTTTATTTTCCAAAGTGGAACTTGGGGAAAAAAAAAAAAACAAAACAACAGAACAACCAAAACTAAAAAACGTGTTTCACTGTAGACAAGATGGATGTGTTTTAGAGGCTGGGGGAATTATTGCTGCTATGACTTTTATTTTTTCAGTATAAGACAGTGGCTTCAGGAGAAATGGTATAGAGTGCATGAGACATCAAATAATGCTAGATTTGCAAAATCTGTATTTCTGACAAATATGGGAAATTCTATGCAGTTAATGAAGGCAGATTTAATATGGCAGTATTGCTGATGAAAGGCAGACTTGATTACCATGGATGACATTACATGCTTTGCTGAAACTTTCCTTTCTGCACTAGACTACTCCTTCAAGTTTAGTTTTACAAGGATGCATATAAGGGTAAGACTACCTTTAAATGTTACAGGTTTCTGAAAGCTTTTGGAAAGACATGACGGTGACTCCCCTGAAAAGAATGTGTTTTATCAGAGGTTTTCTTTAAATTCAACCCAAGATTCAGAGACTAAATACACACACATTTTCTGATACCAAGTGTGAGCTTCTCATTTAGTGTTGGGAAGAAAATAAGATTTTTATCTTGTTGATGGGAAAAACCCAAGTCCCAGCACCTATTATCTAATTCTCTTCAGTGAGTTCCTGTTGTGTCAAATTACCCATGGCTTGTTACTTTTCTTTTTTTTTTTTTTTTTTTTTCCTGTGACCTGAATCTCTCAAAACTTTGTGACAGCAGGGGCCTGTCACCTCATTAAACTTTTGTATGGCTTTGGAGCCAGGACAGTCAGTGTTTGAGAACAAATGAGTCTGAGCATCAGAAGAATGTTTTGTGCCTGTGTAGAGTCCCAGTTCATAACTGCCAAGTTTAGGCAACTGCTTATCTTTGGGCTATTCTTAACCTCAGCAAACATGTATTGCAAACATTTCCAGCATGTCTAACCTTGCTGTTAGAGCTCAGTCTAGAGTACAACTTCTTTAAAAAAAAAAAAAAAAAGGAAAATTCCATCATAACTTTGTGACCATCAAGTTTTTTGAATTAACTGTTAGAAGCTATAGAAAAGTGTATTTAGTATTGGCAGTGAGTGCAGAAAAAAAGTAACTGGTCTTAATAGGCTTCAAAGACACTTAATATTGTACTTACGTAACACAGACATTTTGAGAATAATGTTAAATGGGATGATGTAAGGTTAAGGTATATCTCCAGTTCACTTACAGTCTTCATGTAACCTGCTTACCTTTTTTTTTCCTCTCTTGTAGTAATAGGCGATGTTGATTTCTACATCTCTAATGTTTCTGTTCTCCTTTTCTGCTGTATTTTGCTTTTGAGTTGTGATTGTACAGAGCTGTACCCACTGAGTTACTAATTAAATATATATCTTTAACCAACTGCTAGTAGTGACTTAATTCAGGCAGTATTCATCTAAACACTTGGACTGAAACACTGGTTCAGAGTGGGATAAATTAGAAAGCAGTCCCAGGCTACACAGCTGATGAGCTTTGTGGATGTGGTCATTTGAGAACCACAACATATAAAACTTGTGCAGATTCATGTTTTTGACTTAAGACCGAAGTATTCTAGTTTTTGCCTGCCTTTTAAAGTTTTTTTGTGAACCTATGTGTATATATATATATATATGTATTACAGATGTGGCATTTTTAAAATGAATTCTACTTGGCATGAATGTTTTGGATCAGTCTCTCAGGGTTCTTTTTAGATAGCATCTCCCTTGTCAGTTTGGATATGGCCTTCTTTCAATGCTGTCTGCACCCCGGATCATGATATCATACCTAATTACAACATAATTGTTTGTGACCGTTGTTTTTAAATACGTAAATGGATCTAATTAGCACAATCTACTGATGCAGTTACTGTGCTGAATTCTTGAGGTTTTAGGGTGCTTTAGAGCTAGAACTTAGTCCTATATACATTTGCAAGGCAAGAGAGCAGGGTTTCATCTGGGACAGTACTACAAAACCTGCTGCCTTCTGTGTGACTGATGTATTTCGTGGTGTTTTCACTGTCATTTCTCTCTTTGATACCCCTCCTGCACTAGTTCAAATGCAGTTTGGGCATTTATGAAAAGGTTTAATGTACCTAGTTTCTTGCTGTCTTTGGCTGTTGCCTTGATTACCCTTGCCAGTAGAAGTCTGAGGGCATGAGACCTTCCTTCTTAAAAACATCCATGAGGGAGGATATTTATACTTTTTATTTTTCAGGCTAGTCTTGTCTCTTAACTTGTCACAAGAAGATGAGTATGACATACTAAAGGCTACTGCTTGTGGAGAGCTGAGATTCTGGTTTGGTCTCCAACCAGGAGGGCAGAAACCGAATAGCTGAAGTAATTTTTCAAACCTAGCTTAATACAAGATATGTTCTGACGAGTTGCCTGCTGTACTTTTGTAACTGTACTTTTGATGAACCATACAGTTTTTCCTGATTTTCATATCCTAGAGCTGTAGTATTTTGGGGACTGATTGCTGGTTCTTCAGATACGCTATTCTTTTCCTTTCTGCTGTTCCAGGAAGTAACTTGTGCTCTTTTAGTTGAGGGTGGGAGATCACAAATGTGTGACTTTTGCTGGTCTGAATTGCAAGGTCCATATGAAGTTTGCACCATTTTTGTTCACTCCTCTTCAGCATTGCTAAAGCTGTGTCTTTTGGATAGCACCTTCCAACTTGTGGTGATCTGTCACAGTAGTAGTGCTCATGAGCTTTGGGCTCTGTCTATTCTTGTACCATTGCTCCAGAACGCAGCCTCATGTAATTTTGAAGCTCACCTTATTTGAGCAGGAGGTTGGACTAGATGGAAGCCAAAGGACCCTTCCAGTCTAATTTTTTTATGTTATTTTGTGGTTGGTAACACCTGTATTATACTTAACTAAGTGCTTTTGAAATCTTACATTTTACCTACTTTATTTCTTTTTTTCTTTTTGTTGAACTTGCCATGTTATTATTTGTTCCCATATGTTGAAGATAGACACTTCCAATTCTCTTTACTTATAAAGCCTATAGCAAGAGACATTTGGTCAATTAAGAATACTTGCCCATCAGTATTCTTCCCTGTGCATCCTGGCAAAGGTCCATTTTCAGAGATTCTTCTCGTGAAGAAAACTCAACTGCCTGCTTCACTTTTTTGTGAAGTAGAGTAGACAGAACTCATCTACTTGAGGAAAACTTAAGATGATTCAGCAAAATAATTGAATAAAACATTGCTTTGATAATTAACAGTATACGTATGGATTTGATCAGATAACTCGTGGAGTCTACGTGCTGTATTGAAACTACCATAGTAGAAAAAACTCCAGGTTGGCACAGTAACAAAAGATTCAGACTCTTGTGTCAAATCCTGTTACAACAGTTGATTCAATACTCTAAATTTGGAAGAGTAGGTTGCATAAAGTACCTGTTTTTCATTGAGTTCGCAATCCTGCAGGCACATCTTTTTCTGTGAAATACTATGTTCCAGTGCAGGTGTAGGTAAGTCAGTGAGGGGGAAGGTGAGGTGGAGGAGGGCAAAAAAAATCAAGGCTTAATCCCCTTTTTTGTGATAACCTTTGCCATTTCTTCAGTCACTTGGGTTTCTGAATATATGGATCTTCATCTGAGTTGGAATGATTGTTTGAGGTGAATCTAGATCTTTTCTGATGATGATATTGTCTTACAAGCTTTCACGCTGCCGGGCTGAGAAAACTAACAATAGTTTCCATTAATGCTTGACCTGGCAATGTGTATGTTCTGCCTCTTCAGAGGGCAGGCCAGCGTTACTAACAAAACAGTGCTGACATCACTTTTATACTAGTGATGCTTTTGGCAGTTGAAGAACAAATCTTTGCCATGTTGGCTGATGCTCTGTTAAAACAAACAAACAGAAAAAAAACAAGGAAGGAAAAAACCAAACAACAGTACCTTCAAGTGTTTGTGTGCTTATAAAAAGGGAAAACACTGAACTGCATGTTCATGAGCACTGAAAATGGTTGCACAGTGGAGTACACTGTCTTTAAGCTTCACATTTTTCATAAACACAAAAAACCCCATAAACCCCGATTTTTAGAAGTATATTCTAGCTGTAAAAAGTCTTGAAAATTAAGAGTCTAAAATCTCTGTTCTGACATAAAACCTCACTTGTGTGCGCTGTGTACATACACATACTTGTGTGTGTTTTCTTAAGCTAGGTTCAGCAAGGGCTTGTTTCTTGTGGTATCCCTGGGAACAGTGGCAGGATTTTAGTGTGCAGCATCTCACTGATTCAGTATTTGCTCACAGGTAACCGCTAGCTAGCAAAGTTGGACTGGGTTGGAGGTGAGAGTGTGATGACCTTTTGGCAACTTCAGCTAAAACAACTCTTTGGGTTGTTTTTATTTCCTGTCATATGCTGTGAGGCTGGCCCAAAGGACAAGAGTCTTTTCTCGGTAAAGCCGCAATGTTGCAGGCATGCATTGGTTGTGGACGGGCTAATGACCTCCTAGCAATAGGAGGGAGTAAATTTAGGGATGTTTTCAGGAAAACATAAGAGGGAATCTGGTAATCCAGTTAATGCAAGCATTGCTTCAGTCTGAGAAGTGACAATGGCTTTACAGTGGGGAAAAAGAAGGTTTCTTAAATATATTCTCAATTCAGTGTGTGGAAAGGAAAACAAAAAAATAGGTCTCCTATACATTATGACTCCATAAGTTGAAATGATCTTTTTTCCACTTTCTCATTAAGCGTGGATTTTCTGGTGTGACACCAATATCTCAATACCCTTGCCTGTGGCTTTTTTGCTGATGAGAGGACTGAGGGGAAGGGAGCACACTGCTTTAGCTTGACTTGAGTTGGCAAGCATGGTGTACTGCAGCCTGTCTGCTGTGGTTTTCTGCAGGTTACTCTCCCAAGAAAAACAAGGTGTGCTCAGTCTTACTCAGATCACTGTCTCTTTCTGCCTCCAGTCACTAGCAGGCTCCAGGAATCAAAGCATTGCTGGCTTCCTCTATGTGGCACACCAGGGAGATTTATCTGGGCTTCTCCTGCATGCACACAGCCTTAAATATTTGCTTAGAGGGAAAAACCAACAGCGGTTTTGGCCCCAAGCTCTTTTTAGACCTGAAAGTGCAGTGAGTGACTGATGGATGCCCTGGGGAAGAGGCTGGTAGTGGGTTTGGTACAGCGTCCTGGAGGCACCCCCTTTCTCAGGGCAGTCAGTGAAATGAGTTGCTGGTGGGAGTATGTCCCAAGGTAAAGGTTCCCTTTCTCAGGATTTTGGTAGGACTCTGTCCCTGTGAGCTTCCTCTTGGCACATTCTTTATGCAATGGAACTGTAGTAAAAGGAGGCTACTGGATTGGGATGTATAAACCAGCAGGAGGTGTGTGGCCCAGGCCGAGGATGGCACACAGTAGCTGGGGCCAGATGTGCCCAGCAAGTCCGGCTTTCCCATATCCGGCTGTGCTTCACAGTCATCCACAAAACCGCCTTTCACTGTCAGTCGGGTTTTGTCTGCTCTGATACTCTTATTTATAGACCCAGCCTCTGTGTAAACCCGAGATATTTCTGTGCCAATGCGCTTAGCCGTTATCAGTGGGTGAAGGCCAGATAGCTGAATCGTTGTGTCTCTGTTCTCGGGCTGTTTTCAGGGAGATAAAGCCGTTTTCTGTAGGCAGGAAGGAGGGGGAGCTTGGACCGCTGCGTGCCGTTCCGTGTGTGTATCTCACGGTTAATATGTGCAGTTATTATCTGCAGCAGGTGCGCCGAGCGCGGCTCGGGGCCCGCACGGGGAGGGTCCTTCGGCCGGGGCCCTGCGGCGGCGGCGCCCGGGCCCGCAGCGCTCCCTGGCG
>VYXC01003636.1:602297-725942 GCA_013397175.1 Platysteira castanea | reverse complement strand
CGGCGTGTCCCGCTCGCAGCGGCAGCGCCGGCGCCGCCGGCAGGTGGCGCGGCTGAGCCACCGCCGCCTCCTCTCCATCCCTGCCCAGCGCCGGGGCCGCGCGCCGTGTCCTTAAATAACCGATCCCAGCGGCGCGGACGCCGGCGGGGATCAGGCTCTGCTGCTCCGAATTGTGTCGAGTTAAGGTACACAGGGAAAGCGACTCGTGTCTGCGCGTCAGAAATGAAGGTGAATCCACATCTGGCCAAGCTAACAGTAGTGAAGATTAGTGGGGAGTAGGTCAGGGCAAGGGACAGTGATGCCCCACAAGAATGCAGATGCTGATTGTACATGACAGTTGTGAAATGCACTCAGTAAGTCAGGCAGAGCTTTCAACTGACCTTATATATGGGGTTCTTGGGGGGACGGCGTTGATGGAAGTAGTTTGTAGCGTTAAGGTTGCTTTTTGCATTTATGTATCATGGTGACTATTCCACCTTCTTAGAGATTGATTTTGCAGAGTCCTGCAGGTATTTCCTGTTTAAATTTCACCTCAATTCAGCTTTGAATTTAAAAGATGTTTAGAGCTAGACTTCTGGGGCAAAGTTGTCGCTAGGGGCTTGCCTGACCTCTGCAAGATAGCCGTGTGTTTGACCAGAGAAGCGTCTGCCTTTCCAAGCCAACGGACCCTTAAAGGAGGGAAGCATCAAAGGAAGGAAAGGCAGAAAAAGCTTCAAAGCTGCCAGGGCTGGGTGGTGTTCAGCTGAGTCTGCAGTGTCAGCACTGTGGTGCATCAGAATAAAGTTTTCTCAGGTAAGGTATTCTCAGGGTATCCCTAATTGTTACAGTGGTTGAATAACTCCCAAATTGAAGCTTGGAAGAAATATAGTGAATGGTCTATACCTGTATTTACACTTTATATCTTTCTTGTTTGAGTTCCCAGCAATAAATAAGGGAGGCTTTTATGTCTTAGTGTGACCGTAACAGATAATTCCACATATAAGGAGCTCTCCAGGGGCAGGGTTGATGGTAATAACATTGAGCCTTCCTGCACTGAGAGTGGGAAATTTCTGGTTATGCAAGCAAGCATTATGCACTTCTAATTCCTCTTTCTGGGCACAGTGGGCTGTATGGGAAGTTCAAAAATCTATGTGATCTTGATGCCTTCTCCCAGCCACCTAGAAACAGAGACTAGCCAAGAGTAAGGGAATAAAGGTAGGTATTTATTTGAAAGGCCTTCAAAGATACACCCTGGGGAGCCAGAGACTGCTTCCATAAAATGGACCCCAAGATGGATGACAAGTCACGAGTTCTTGACACTGTTATAGGTTTGGTCCATTTGCATATGAGCATAAATTCACCAATTAAAACTTTAGCTCTCTTTAATTTCTCCACCTCTTTCATGGTCCTAGTTTACACCTTTTGGACCTAGTACAGCCTGAGTGTCCTTGAACAGCAAGCTTAGAGAGGCTTTGTTGTGTCTTACCTGGCCTAGGAGAGCAGCTAACAAGCTGCAAGAAACTTTAGAGTTACACACTAGGCAGTACAGGATTTGAAAAATATAGACGTTAAAACCTAAGGCATCAATCTCTTTGCTTGGCTCCAAGCACTACACTATGCACATAGTCACAGGATGGCTTCTTGTTGTTTAGGGGGATTTTGTTTGGTTTGGTTTTTGGGGTTTTTTTTCTTTCTAAAAAGCTGCATTTCTATTCTAGATATTTACTTGTAGTGCTGATGTTAGTGGCAGCTTCATCTTGCTCTAAGTTGGTACAAAAGTAAAATGAAACAGAGAGGAGTGTTTGTTGCAAAAATGGATTATTTGTCTTTTATGCTTGTTTTATGGAAATGAGTGTTCCATAGACTGTTGAATCATTATACAAAAAGGGCTTTGAAGAAAAAGGCGGGCACCTAACTGGTAAAGGGAGTTTCAGATCAACCTGACTAACCACTTGCTTTAAAAACAAAATCTAGAATACCTTTTAATCCTAGTACAAATTTTCTTTTATGCGTGACTGGCAATTTGAGACTGAAAACTATCTAATTTCCTCTTAATTCAGCATGGCAAGAAAATAGTGGGAGAAATGCTAAAACAGCAACGGAGATGATAATGTTCCAGTTTCTTAAGGTACCTTTTGCTGTGTAATTGAGCAAAGGTTCAAAGCTTAAAAAATCATAATCTTTTTTCATCTTCAGTGGGAGTTGCTAGACATTGAGCATTCTTTTTGAGTTGTTGAAATAAATGTAAAAATATCTGAAGCTAAAATAACTTTGTTAGTCCATGCAACTTAGGATAATATAGAATTATTTTTCCTTCTTTTTTTTTTTTTTTTTTTAAATTTTGTCATCTCTGGCTTTCTTAAGGGTGCCAGACTGGCCTTTTTGTGTGTGTGCTGTGGATCTCAGCTTTCCTTACAGTATGGTGTGGTACAAGACTCTTCTGGGTTCTCTACCGAGACATCTGCAGCTCAGATTAGTTATGTATGCTCGGTATACATTGCCTTCACCTTCTACCCACCTTCTTACGCTTCCCTCGTGCTTGGAACTTCATTGCCAACTGTGTCTTCTGGGAATAGGGGAAAGGAGAACACACGGAAGGTTTACTATGTGCCAGTTTGGTAAACCAAAGGGAAAAGTACCTAAAAGAATAGAGAAAAGAAGACAGCAGAGGTGGGAGCAGATAAATGGATGGGCTCAGAAGCCAGCGCAAAGCACAGGAATACAAAAGGTGCTACTAGAATCCTTTCCAGTAAGGGTCTCAGTTTGAGTTACTTTGTAAAGTCATAGTACCAGTAGTTGCTGTGCATAGTAGATTTTAGCAACCAGAATTTTTTAATGACTTTGGGATTTTTGTGTGCTTGTGCTTTGTTTGTTTTATGAGCTTCCCTTCTGGCTTATGCTGGCCACTGAAAAACCTGCTTTATGGGAGGGAAGGATATTTATAAATGCTAACCTTAGTTCAGGATATTCATTCTGCTGGGCTGTTCATTCTGCGGTTTCTGTTATTAGTGGAGAAAAGGCAGTGACCCTGGGTGCTATTCTCTAGACATCTAACCTTGTCTATGCTGAAGTGAGCTTTAGAAACACTGCTTGGTATCCAGTATGTGAATTATTTTTACTAAGCTTGCAAGCAGACTTTTTTTAAACTGTGCACTTACCTTGCAGGGTGCCTTGAATGGACCACACACGGTCACATGTGACAAGTTCATGACTCTAATAGTACTTTTGAATAAAATAATTGGATAATGCTGTATCTGTGTCAATACCTTTCTCTTCCTAGGCACAAGTGATTCAGTCACTTCTTGAGTGACCCTGAAGTTACAGGTTTAAAGTTAATTGTACTTGCTGTTGTGTGTCTCTTAATATGATTATTTGAATTATAACTGAGATTTTTTTTTCTCTCTCTTCTGCTGTCATTTCTGCCTGCTTGCTTATCTTCTCTGGAATGTGGTTCTTCAACTGTTCTGATAAACTTCTGACACAGGTAAATACCAGTCTGTTTGTATCTGTATTTACTGAGCGTGCCCTTTGCTTGGCAGTGTGCGATGAATCTTGAATCAGACATGCCACACAGCTGTGTAGGCTGGGAAAGGGAAATGCTACTGCCATGATGTGCATCTTTAGAAAAGATAACCAGGAATATTTATTTCCTTATCTGCTCTTTCTTATTCCTTTCCCACCTTTATCAACAATGTAATATCCAGATAGAAAGTAACAAAATTTCGTATTTGCTTTTTGGTGGTAGCATATCCTGCCTGGTATTTCCTGGAAGACCTTATGCTCATAACGGAGTTGGCATGTCTGTAAGGAGGGGGAAAGCAGCCTAGAAAGAAAAATGTTTATACAGTCTCACTCTTCCCACTCTGCTAGGCACTCACTTCTGCCTTCACTTTTATATTGTTCACATGGAGTAGCAGGTGGTAATTTTTGGTTTTCCTTTGGATCCAGTGAAAAGGACAAGGCAAAAACATGTGGGCAGGATGAAGTAGGCGAACCTTTCATGGCCGTTAGTTGGAGCCCATTGTGAAATACAGTAGTGGAATATGTGTAATGGAGTGAAAGTACAGGAATGTTATTCACCTTGTCTCGTTAGCTGCATTCGTGCCTTTTATTAAAACATATAAAGTTCAGCCTTTGTCAATGGAAGGCCTGTTGCCGTGGATGCTGAGCAGGTTACTTACATCTTTGGACTTCGATCAGTGTGTATGTACAGATAGGGATCACTGCAAATGTTTAATAGGATATTGAACTGTTCACCAAAGGGGAAAGTAATAAACTTTGATTGATTTTGGGTTTTTTTTTCATTCCCTCTAGCATCTTGGAAACAAGAACTTTTGGTTCTTTTAACTTGATAAATTGATATTCAGAAGCCAGAAGTACAGAGAGTATTTGGAATACATTTAGAACCCGTCATCCTTGCCACTTCTGGTGCATTTTTCAGTGAACAGTATGAAGTGTTAGCCATTATTAGCTGCAGATGAAGTGCGCAAATATCAATAAACTGGCATTGCATACATCCATCTATCTGTCCTTCCCATTCAAAATGCTTGTCCTCTGAAGAGGAGTGAAAAAAGCAGCATATTGTTCAGAGCTCACACGGGAATGCTGCTCTCCTAAAAAATCCTCATGCATGAGGTGACCAAATCGGTTGAGATTGTGGAAAGATGGATGTAGGCTGGGTTTTTGCTTTGAATGGTGTTTAACCAGCCTGCACTGAAGGGCAGCTGCTGTGCTGGCTACACCAGGGGCTGCTGGTGCGTGGCTGAGCTGCAGTGCCCCTGGCAGGACATCCTGCATGCTGGAGGCATTTTGGTGCATGGCTGCAAAAGGCAGGACAGCACAGTTCAGGGCTGGATGCATCATTTTGGAAGGAACTACACTGTCATCTTAGCCCTTTCCAGAGGGGTAAGATGAGCCATGTGAAGGTCTTGGCTAATGTAACTGGTTTACTTCTGGTACTTTAGGTTAAAGCTTTTTCTCTAGTACACTGTATTTGGAGCATGAACTAAGGACAGGGTTGTCATATGTCGGATGTTTTTTGCTCACGTACGAGGAAAAGGGAGATTGGGAGTCTGAAATGTCTAAATTTTTTTTCCCTTTTCCTTCCTCTTTTCTAGAGGTTGTCATCATAAGCCAGTGATCCCATGGCATTGGGTTATCAGTGGAAGTGCTGATCTGCCACGAGGCACTGCAGGGCTTTGGCAGCTGCTTGCTGTAGATTTAGTTTCTTAATTCTCTCCTTCCTATATTTCTTTTTTTTCCTTGAAAAATACAGCATTTCCAGAAATGCTTTCTGTTTTTCAGATGTTGTATTGTACAAAAAAAAAAAAAAAATTTGCTGTTACCTTTCTTTTGTGTATTTTTAGCCAATAACTCCTTTATCCTCTTCGCTCCCTCATGCAGTTCCTAACCCTTCTCTCTTTAATCCTTTGTTCTCCTAACTATTTGGCTTGCCCTGGCTACTTTTTCTCCCTCTTTCTTCCCTGCTTCCACTTACCTTTTTATTTCTATTCTTTGCTTCTTACTGTTACATCTTTCTTTAGTTCACTGAGATGTTTCTCTAGTTTCCAAATCTGTAGTTTGATAGTTTTCTGATGGTTCTGTTATTTAATATTTAATTTCATTATAAATACATTTGTCAGTCTCAATCATAGTGTATATAAAAATAATCTTTCTTCCTCTGAGATGCAGTGATACTCTTCCAAATGCTTATTTTGGTCTCCCAAATGACCTTCATAGTTTTTTGCTCACCTGATTAGAGCAATTCAATTCAAGAAAATAACTGGTAACTACTGGCTGTGGAACTGAAGTCACAGTTTCTGGCTTGAGGGGCATTTCAGTGCATCTTCAATGCTGTCGCATTTTGTGCTTCTGACTGATAAGGGAAGAAACGAAAATATAGTCAGAAGGTCTCTGAAGAAAATGCTTTGTCAGAAGCAGCTAATTTCAGAATTCCTGGCTGTTGTTACATAGCCAGATAATAAAATTGAAAGTGGTGACTTTCCGTCTTTTCTTTAATAAACACTGGCAGGGGCAATCAGTTTAGAAGTATACCAAAATAGATACAGGGTAAGAGTTAAATGTTCACAGTAAAAATAATGAAGTATAGGACTAGTGCTCTCTTCTAATGCCTGCTAAAGGAGCTAATGTTTAATATTAGGGTGGTGTTGACACTTGAGCTAATGTAGCTTAATCATTCCGGGTGGGCCACTGATGGAATTCATTACAAGAAAAGACCTGTGTGGTGGTATCAGTGTCTCAAAATGGCAAGGTATTTAGTTTGCCACCTGTGGTGTTATTTCGTTGATGCTGTTTTCCTGTCAAATCTTTTTAAGCATTTCAATAGGTTTCACAGCATGATGGAAGTAATTTATACAAGAACAGGTAACACACAGAACACTTGTCAGACCCCGAAGTTTCAGTTTCAGCAGCGAGTTACGCCCTTCTTTCTTCTGCATGCACAGCACTCTCCTTGTGCTGCTCATGAGGGGTCCTGGGGTGGAGCAGGAGCCAAATGCTTGGGCCTGGTGAAGTGGCCTTCTCTTGGGAAGTGATGTGTTAATGGAGGGCTTTATTCTGGTTTAAACATCAGAGAATCACTTTTTAGCTAGATCCTGCCTTGCAGAATTTCTGGCCTAGTTGAAGAAGAGAGGCGGGATAACAAAGTGTTGTTCCTTCCGTGGAAGAGTACTTGGCATGGCAGAGAGAACCCGAGTCCATCTGGTCTCTGCAGCTTGCTTAGAACAGTGAGGCTCATGTTAGAGCTGCTGTGCTCGTGATACCGGAAGGTGTTGGTTACTCCTGTATGAATTGGTACTTTTGTAGTGTCTCAGAGGTGATGTTCTACTTGCCTCCTTTTTTAAACAGGCTGATTTCTCTAAAATAAGATGGCAGCCTTATGGCTCCTAAAGCTTACTGGGCCTGAATTGCTGCTTGAGTACAGGCTGCTCACTGGAATCTGAAGGAAAGGAAGAGTTTTTAACTCTAAAGCTATCTTCCCCTAGATTTTCCTATCTTGATAGTGGTTAGAACTACAGTATTCGAAATCTTTAATTTACTTCTTCAATATGGATGTCACTGAACATAAGGACTGTCTGCTGTAATTTAGTTTCATAAAGCTCCAGTATTACTGAGGAAGAATAACATAAGCATAGCTGTAACTGGTTCCTGTTAGCTCACACCTAGTATGAGTCTCAGTTTGGAAGTTTGGACAGGACAGAGATTTACTCTTCAATTTTCCTGTGAAGGTTTTGGATGGCCCTTTTCAATAGGAAGCTCTGAGTCTTTCTTCATGGTGCATTTGTCTGTTGAAACTGTGAGGCTCTATTTCATGGATTGTATGACTGGCTACAACTACAACTTCATAGTATTCTCAAGTTCTCTCTCTTGTATGCTTAAGTTAAATCCCAACACCACTAAATGTGTTTTGCGGGGCAAGGTTCCTTCCCCTCCAGTCTGGCTGAATGTCTGCAAATCCTTCATTTTAAATTTTGAATTCAGCTGATGTAACATGCAAAATAAATTGACAATCCCTTGCAGCTAAAAATGCTTAGCTTCTATTACTGTGCTGTCAGTTCATGACCATCAGGCTCCTTGTTAATCAGAGATTCTGCTGGTTTGTGTTTCGCAGGTGGTACAGCAAAGGAGAGGAGCACATGCTTTAGACTAGGATAACAAAGTATAGCCAGGGCAGAGAGACACCTTACTTGTAGAAGTGGAAGAGATACTGGGCTTGTCCCCTGTAGGCTTAATCTCATTTTACTCATCTCCACAGTACAGAAAGCAGTAACCAGTAACTACTCTTGGCAATATGTGTTCAGTATCAATGCTAACAGAGTTCCACGGTTTGAATATGCTTTGATGACATTTGCTCTTCTGTATGATTAAATGACAGAAGTTCAGCGACTTCCAGTTATTGGTATGTAAAGCCCTCACTGGCAGGTGGCTCACTGGTTCTTGGACAAGACTGATTCCTGTAGCTGCTTCTTCATGCTTGTGCTGGCTTCCATGTGCTTGTGCTGTCTTCCATTCTTAAAGCAGGACTGCTCTTGAGATTCAAAATCATCTCTCTTTAGAAGCCAGGATGATTGATGCTTCATATTTGATAGTTTAAAAATGTCTCTTCCCTGGGTAATTAACTCGGAGTTAACCAACCAGAATTTTACAAAAACTTCAGAGCTATATGGTGTAAGTAATTTCTTGAAAGGAAAACAAATGGACCAGTTCTTGGAAGAAAATTCTCCTGCGTCATTAAACACTAAGTTATTTCTTGTGCAGGAACTCCTCAAGCTGTTGGTTGCTGCTGGTTGGAGGATACTGTAGGAAAGTTGCATTTATCTGCCTGCATTTTTGGGTTCTCGCCTAAACATCTGCCTCTGGCCATGCCTCGAGATGGCTCCCAGGCTAAATGGATGTTTCAGATCCAGTGAGATCTTCTCTGTATGTGTTTCTTGCTCTTTCACACAGAGGAAGGATTTGCTTTTCAGCAGTATATGTAAGAGTACCAAGATGAAGATAAAAACTGAGTGTTAAACTTATGGGCTAAACATGTGTGACTGTAGTGCTTATCTCTGTGTTACTGAAAGCCATACCTTTGGTATCTCTTGGTGTTGACTCTGAGGGATGTATATGAAAATTCCTCAGATATTCAGTTAGGATGTTAATAGCCAAAGACTTCTTTTTAAATTGCTTAATGATGGACTGAAAGCTTCGTTATAGCCATATGACTTCATTATAGCCATTCAAAATATGAAGATAGCAAAAGTACGGCAGTGATTTTTGCTCCTAGCACTTGGAAATGAGATACTTCCCAATTTGTTGTCCATGTTCTTGTCTTTCACTTCAGTGCTTTGGTTTTCACTACAGTGTAGATGTCTTTTTACAGGTTTTTTGGTGCTTTTTACCTTTTCCTGTCATCAAAACTATTTCCTTTGATAGTACGGCACGCATTACTTTACTGATGTGTTATAATATTTTCTGAAGTCAGTTTCAGTTTTTGTGTGCTGCTGTTGCTGACTAGCCTTGCAAAACCCCTGTGCCAAAGCACTCCATATTGATTTAAAATAGGAGGTAACAGGGCATGGAAAATCCTCTAGGTTAGGATGCAAATGGTGTATGGGACATGTCCCATAACAGTAAGCTCTGTAACTTCATGTAAAGGTTTCTTTGCTGTATTTGTAAAGTATTTTTTAACCGTTAAACATCTTAAGGATTGCATGTTTGTAACTTTAAAGTTTACAGAAGAGCTTGAATGCCTGGTATATCTTCTGCTTTTGTAAGCACTCGTAGGCACATCTGAATTTTAAATTTATTCTTAGTTTGTTGCATCATATCAAAATTGATGGTTGTTACCGTAGGGTGCTTTATGTCTGTAGGCTAAAGGTTGGCTTTGTTTTCTGATTTGTCTTATGGTGAAGTCTGCATTATTCAAACAGTGTCTGAAGTCCTTTATAGAATGTGGGAAGTGAACCTACTAAATGCTTACCCTGTGAAGGTATGGCAGCTCAATCAGTGATATGTGACATGCTGAGGAATTTGGGCTGAAGTGCTACACTTCATTCAGACTGACATTAACAGTAAATTCTTCTGGATGAATGCCAGATTCATGCACGTACAGGTTGGATTTAAACTTGGGCTGATGTATTTTTCAATTTATTTTTTTTTAAAGCAGAACTGCCAAGGAGTACGACAAATTAAGAATCTTGAAATGGGCTCCCTCCTCCCCTTTGGACAAAAGAGCTACGGGTGGGGGAGAACCTAGGTACTCTGATGCCATCATGCATGAAATCTTGTTTTTTGTTTCATTAAATGTTAGAATTTGCCTGTATCTGACATTCTAGTGTACCCAGAGTGATAATTCATCTGTGCACAATCTGTCACTTTATATAAGAGCCAGGATAGTTCAGGACAAAGGAAGGAAAGCATAGCTTGATGCTGAATTCTTGAGTGTGACAGGAGAACGATCCTTGTACTTCAGGCATTTTTCAGTTGCAGCTAGAGGCTATTTTTCAAAGCGGTAAAAATATTAAATCTCTTAGTTAATCCAGTTGTCTTACAATTTCTTTGTTGTTTCTATTACCTGTAAGTTGTTGAATTACATATACGTGAGTAGCACTTTTAATTACTTGAATGCACTGGAACGAACTTTGTCAAATTTATGGGAAATGCTTATGAGAAAAATGGTGTAGTTGTCAGAATACCTGCTTCTGAAGCAGTTGTGTTTTCACTTTAATTTGTTTTCAGTCTGGTAACTGACAAAGCATATCCTTTACTGCCTTCCATGAAGGAGAGAAGTGGAATTGATAAGATTGCTCTGGGGCACAACCGCCCCCCAAATAAAAAGTTGATTAATTTGAATCAGGTGCTTTTAGATCACCGTTATGGAAACCATTTTCCTTGACATAGCTAAAGTAGTAGCATTAAATGAAGCCTGTGAGTGTTGCCTTACTGTAAAGTCGTCACCAGAATTGGGGCTGAAGCATGAGGAAAGGTGTTACCAGAGATGGAGTTACTTACGGTTTTTCTTTGTGGGCCCAGCGGTGAACTTACTGCTTTGCAGAATGAAGCAGCTGTGAATATATGCTGTAGTCCCGCATCATGCATGCTTGAGTGTGTATATATTTGCTTTTCACTTTCAAACTGACTCTGATGTGGCTTCTTCTAATAAGCAGAGCAAATCACAAGGATTTTAGCAGAAATTCATGAGAAGGATGCTGCAAAAATAACTATTTGCAGTATCTTTTTATTTGTGTGTGGATGTGAGTTGATAGTACAGTTATTAATCTTTCATAAATTTTATTCAATGCTTAGATTTGTGTCTCTTAAGAAACTGCTTTTGCCCCCCATGTAATCTAACATTTAGTGATCTTTCTGGCTGAATGGGAAACCCAGATTGAGTCAGAACAGCCTTGGAGCTGAGCGATATATTAGGCAGATGTGCATAACTTACTGGACCCTGTTTTTAACTTTCATGACACAGCTGCTAGCGTGATGGAGCTCCTGTTCAGAGGGCATCTTGGAATAGGAAAGGAGAAAGTAAAAACTGTCTGCAGGAAAGGTTAACATCACTGCTTTCATCCCTTTCCCACTCCACCATACATCAGTGTGTATTCATTGTTTCAGGCGTCCTGGAAAACACCTGCGACCAGCGCATGTACTGTATGCACAGTAGGTATGGAGAAAGATTGTCCTCCTATCTGGTGTTGACCGTGCAGCTTTACAGGCAACAGAGATGGCAAGAAGGATAATAAAGAGTTAGGAGAATGGCAGCTTAAAACCTATTGGCTCTGTTGGTGCAGTTCTGTGGGATACAGACTTAGCTGAGCCTGACTGCCATGGCTCAGCTGTGCAGAATGTCTGAGGGAGGTTGTAGCATATCTGATATATGAGATAGTGTAACCAAGAGGATTAATTAGGAGTTATTATTGTACCGAGTCTCCGGCTCTGGAAGGATATATAAGGATGCCACTCAAGGTAAAATTTGTCTTGGTTCACATTTCTGGAATTGGTTTTGAGCCTTCTTCTAGTCAGTTTGATGCTTCAGCTCTTTAAAATAAGCAAGATTCCATGCTATATGTAATATTTCATCTTGAATACTGAAGTTGTTCAATAATACTGGGTCAAACTTTCTCAGCAGTTGTTTATTGGTATGATTGCTGTTTCCTTTGCTCCTTGTTTATTTTTCCTTGAAGCCTGTTGACTTTGCTTCACCTCCCTCTTATATGTGGTTGTCCTGTGTGAGTATCCACTTGAAGCTTTCAAGAGTAGCTCTGCTTTCAGAGTAAACATCCTTCTTTTAGGGCTGTTATATCAGTCTGCCTCTTCTCCAAGGACCAAGATCCAGGAACACAACTGTTCCACCATCTGAGTGGTCCCACCTCTGTGCCTTTTCAGTGGGAGTGAGAGGAGAATGCTAAAATCAGCCTTGACTGTTACCCATTCCCATGCTGTGCTGAGAGAGATGGACTTGATGTAATGAGAGAAACATTTATTGTAAAGTGTAACTTGTCAGCTTCAATTCCTTGGTGTGCCTTAAAAAGAACACTATGCTCTGTCCTTGTAAGACAGGCATACAAGGCTCTGGGAAGACAATTTAGAAATATTCTGCCCTCCTTCACAGTTACAGAATCCCAGAATCACCAGGTTGGAAGAGACCTTCAAGATGAGAGTCCAACCCATGCCCTAACACCACCTCAACTAAACCATGGCACTGAGTGCCACATCCAATCTTTTTTTAAACACATCCAGAGATGGTGACTCCACCATCTCCCTGGGCAGACGATTCCAGAACTTTATCACTCTTTCAGTAAAAGCGTTTTCCTAACATCCAACCTGTATTGCCTTTGGTGCAGCTTAAGACTGTGTCCTCTCGTTCTGTTGGTTGTTGCCTGGAAAAAGAGACCTGACTACACCTGACTACAACCACCCTTCAGGCAGTTGTAGAGAGCGATGAGGTCACCTCTGAGTCTTCTTTTCTCCAGGCTAAACACCCCCAGCTCCCTCAGCCATTCTTCATAGGGCTTGTGTTCCAAGCCCCTCACCAGCCTCGTTGCCCTCATCTGGACACGCTCAAGTGTCTCAGTGTCCTTCCTGAACTGAGGGGCCCAGAACTGGACACAGCACTCACGGTACAGCCTCACCAGTGCTGAGTACAGGGGAAGAATGACCTCCCTGCTCCTGCTGGCCACACTATTCCTGATACAGGCCAGGATGCCGTTGGCCTTCTTGGCCACCAGGGCACACTGCTGGTTAGTACATCTGAAGCCCCATTTAAATTATCTGAATTCCCTATAGGCTTTGGGAATGGGGAACTAATCCCACTGGATCCCTCATTTCCAAGGGAAAACAGTTTGCATTTTTTTTTTCTTCTCTTCCTCACTACCTCCTAAATAAAATATTCCCTCTGTGTGATGGTAGACTTCTTGGTTCTAAGTAGAATTGGTTTTAACTCTCCCTTCCTCACCCAAGCCAGACTCCTTTCTTTTTTATTGTGTAATACCTACTTCTCTTGCCATCAGTCACCACATTGGCAAGGTACAGCAGAAGTGCAGGTAAATAATACATGGCCGTACTCTGAGCCAGCTGACAGAGGGCAGGTTTAGATTAGATATCAGGAAGAAATTCTTTACTGTGAGTGTGGTGAGAGACTGGCACAGGAGATCCAGAGAAGGTGTGGATGCCCCATCCCTGGCAGTGTTCAAGGTCAGGTTGGATGGGGCCCTGAGCAACCTGGTCTAGCGAGAAAGGTGTCCCTGTCAATGGCGGGGAGGTTGGAACTAGGTGGTCTTTAAGGTCCCTTCCAACCCAAATAATTCTATGATTCTAAGAACTTGTTCAAACCTTCCATTTGTTTCTTTCCAATATATTCTTACAAGGCAAACATACTTGGGGAGACACGTGTGATATCACTTCAGCAGTCAGCAGTAAGCCCAAGTAACATTTGCTAGGTTGGATTTCTGGTTTTGTCTCTGCATTTGTGTGGTCTTGGTCTGATGGAAGGGTGTAACCATTGTAATCAATGCCCGGGCTCTCTGGTTGGTGGGAGTTCCTGCACGTGTCCTGCAAGGGGCTGGCTATTTCCATGATGAGGGGTTATCTCTCGCTCTGTTGCTTGCCTGTGGAGTAAGCAAATGATTCTTTTTTGCTTCTCTACAGTGTACTGTGGGCAGTCAACTTTTTCTTCCCACTGAAGAACATTCAACAGGGTCAAGTAAGGAAAATGCTTACATTGAGGCAGGTTGGATAATAAGCCTGTGCATATAGGCTCATAGTTACATGCCAAAGAGTTACTACAATGCACCAGAACCTCCTTATGGCAATCTGTGTTTCTGTGAGGAAGAATATGCAATGTTTGATTGAATTTTGGCTTGATACATGATGAGTTGCTATCTTTATCTGACTAACTAGATACATGTCTCCAACTCTCATCGCTGGTTCTTTTTAAAGTAGCAGTGAGGGACAGGATTTGTCTGTGTAAAATATTTTCTGGCAAACAGGCTACTGTCACTTTTGTGTCTAATTAGAATTGCCATTAAGCGTTAGAACGTTGATTTAAGTAACAGTACAACTTGATCTGCCTTTCTTTAAGCAGAATTAGCTACCTATAGTGATTAACACGTTTCACAAAAAGTGGGAGCAGTCTGAATCAGCTTCAGAGTTGGCAAATTTGGCACTGCTGAGAGAAGATGCATTTGAGATTGAAAACGTAATCATGAAGATTTTAATCTCTTTTGATGCTTTATGTAACAGAACACCATGTGACCTCAGGATCTGTGGTGTCACTGTTTGCCCTTCTTGTTTTTCTTGATCATGACCAACCAATATTAAACTCAGCAAACTTTGAATTGAAGCAAGTGGATAATCTTTAACGGGCAAGGGTTTGTGATTCTTTAAAGTGCTGCAGAATTCAGGATGCGTGGTTAATAGTGGAATGCTAATGCTAATCTTACAGCCGCCAGGGACCGAAAGGTATTTCTTCTGACCCTCCACCTGGGGGAAACTAATCAGCAGGTACTAAATAGATATATCAATGAAAGTGACACTTCTCCAGAAACAAGGTCGTGACCAAATAATCATGAAAGTGTTATTTTTGGAACTGGAACAACATCTAAAGAGGTACTTATGAAGTTTTTAATATGTAGATGCCTGATATATTTGTTTTATGGTTTGGGGGGTTCTTTTATTTTGTTTGCACAAGTATTTGTTGCATTCTTTTATTTTGTTGCACAAGTAAGTCAAGGTGCTTGGCACTTGTTAAAACTATTTCAAGCTAGGAATATCATACTGGTTGAGCGTACAGTCATGCAGAGTTGATTACTTATTCAGTGAAAATCTACATGCCTTGAGATATCTTCACTGTAGTATTTAAAATAATCCATACTATAAAACATTTGCTCTTACAGTACTTTTATTTCTTCTTTCCAAAAATGTTATTTTAGTTATTACAAATCTTAAGTAATGTAATGCTAAACCAAAAAAAGAGAATTTGAAAAAACAGGATTTGAAACTCATTATGAAACAAGTTTGTATTCATTCAAATATTTTTCATATATAATATGCACTATCTTCTGTACTGTCATATGGTGAAAGAAAAATTTCGTTAATCAGTCTTGTTAAATGGTTGGAGAGCACTGAAATACAGCTTAGTCCTCTGCAACCTCCTTTTCCGTATAAACAGTGAAATATGAACTGCATGTTTCTGATGTGGTTCTTTCTAGCGTTTAAAGTAAATACCAAGTAACTTGGTGAATTGGAAGAATTATTTTACTAAGTTAAAAATACGTGACNNGGGGGGGGGGGGGGGGAATGCCCTGACTCTTCGTGTTGCAGAATTGTTTTTCTGTGTACAGAAGGAAAATACCCATCTGTGGGAGGGAGCATGGAATTTGTTTCTAACTTCTGATCTCTGAACTGGTGCTTTTGTTATGCCACACTCTTAAAATCTAAAGCCCTTGATCTTATATAAATGTTTACATGTATCAACTAATACATTTAACTTCATATTTTTGTCATGTTTATGGTTTTGCCTGTGGAGAACAGCTTTCCTCAGTGAATGGTGCCTCTTTAAAGAATTTAAAATTACACACTGGAAAACATTTTTTCTTTAAAGAATTTAAAATTACACACTGGAAAACATTTTTTTTAAAAGCTCAGTTTTAATTTTTGTCAGTAATTGACAGTTTCTGAACACATGCTTGAACTTTCAAATGAACAGTAAAATTGTACTAAATTAATCTGAATGCTTAAGGATAAGCATAATGGAAATCTTCTATAATAGCACTTGATATATAATGGCAACGGGTATGTTATGCATGAGCAGCACATGGATACAGCAGTGACTGGTATCATATATTACTGAATAAGGGAGAGGTGGTATTGAGGAGATGGTTTCCTACCATCAACCAAGCTATTCCACAAAATATGTAATGAAAACAGTGTAGTGGAGTAGACGTGATTTTCTTTAACCTTTCTGCATTATTAAAAGGTTTTGCTGTGACTGACTTTTACTGATACACACAGGAGCATGATGTAACACCTCTAGTAATAAACCAAAGTCTGCATCTGTTAACATTATACAGAAAATGTGGACAGCTTCTCCTGTAGTCTTGCTCTGCAAGCTACTTTCTATTTAGTTTTCATTTGCCTTTGTTTCCGCTAGTTTCTCTGGCAGAGATGACCAGGTTTTCTCCTGGTTGTTTTTCTGTGAATTCAGGTTGGCTGGTTGTCATGTCACCATTAATTGCAAAAATGGTAAATGGCAATTGCAAATGGCAGCCTTTCTTGGCTAATATTGCATGTGACTATATGTTTTTTCCCCAAAACTGACCCTGCTGAATGCATGGGTCAAACACAAAGAAGCATTTAGGTTTTACTGGTGTAGATGCAGAATTTGAGAGTGAGTGCAGTTGTCTGTGGCTTTCTGGAGGAAAGAAGCGATTCTGGGGTCAGGCATAAAGGATATGGATGCAGTTGGTGAATCTTTTCCTACTTACAGTCCTTGGTCAAGGGCAGTTTACAGCATATTGAGAAGGACTTGTACTCTTAATAAAATTAAATACTTTATGCATATTTTTCATTTTAAGTTTGGCTGCCAGAATGAAGTCCAAGATTCAGAGTTTAGGCTCTGGAGCGCCACCGAGTTATTTTGGAAAAGCAACCCCTAATGTCTGTGTGCTCTACCAGGGAGCTCTCTAGCACTAGACAGCTGGAAATGGTGTTTATATGAGTGCTGGAGCTCCAGCCTCTCGTGTAGTGCAGAGTGCAGACAGGTGACTGTGTCCACTTTGGATGTACACCAGCATCTTTCCATATTTGCACCGAATGAATGGTCGTGTGGCATCCTCCATATTTCTTTTTGAAACTTGGTTGGAAATGCAGAAGATGTGAGCCTGGGGAGGTTGGGGGGAAATAAACACAGGGAGGAAGATACTTCAGCCTCTGATTATGGCATAAACTGTGAGAAAGGAGCACTGGGTACACCTGCTAACTCTTAGGATGGGCAAAGTGGGCTGTAGTTGGTTAAAATACATGAATATTGGAGGCAAGCATGAAAACATTTGTCTTGCTATTACTGCATTTAGGTCATCCCTATCAGAACATCAGTAATTTAAATTTGTTTAAAGTGTACCTGAGAGATGGGCATCCAGTCTCTATCTGACAGGTGGATTTGGCAATGTTAGGTTTTATAGTTGAACTCAATGATCTTAAAGGTCTTTTCCAACCTAAATGATTCTATGATATCAAGGGATAGAAATCCCATTATATCTGTACTTATGAGCTAATGTTCTTTTTTTAAAAAAAGGTTTTAATTAATTATTAGGCAAATATTAAGTAGTTGTACTCTACTATGAAGAAATAAAACAAAAGTCTGATAGCTCCTTAAACCTAGTATTTTCTCTATTTAAAGGTAATTTTTCATTTAAGTCACATCTCAGTCCTTCCAAGGATTTAAAGGATCCTTTCAAGTATCTTGACATCTTTCAGTCTGTCAGTATAAGTAAATTCCCCCAACCTCATAATCGGTTTAATGTTTCTTTTCCACCTGCTTCAGTTTTTTGACAGCTTATTTTAAAATGCTGAGTTCTTCAGAAATGGGGCTGAAAAACAGGTTTGGGCAAACTAATTCAAGTCAGGAGCCTATCTGAGTGGCAGCAGTGCTACCCTGTGACTCAAACATTCACTTACAAATATTTCTGTTTATAGTTGTCATGATTGCTTGTACCTGAGCTGCTGATTGGTGTTACTGTTCACCTGGCAAGGACCTCTATCAGTTAGTAGTAGCTGGGAAGAGTCAGAGGAATTCCCCTGTCCGGTACCTTGTGTGGGAGGAGGCATGCCTCCCTGGATGGGAGGTTACTTAGTGTGGGTTTTAGAAGAGAACCCTCTGTAAGGTCTTTTCCATGGGACACTGCAGCAGTGGTTCCCCGGCTCTGTCTATGGAGCTGGAAGAGGGCTTTAAATTCTGTGTTGCAGTAGGGATTTTCTCTCCTTCCTGTATATTGAGAGCAGTGTGGCAGCTCATCGTGCTGATGCTGTAGAAGAGTGGCCACTGGGCTAGCACCTTGTGTAAGAACGAAGAAGTGTACCTGGGAGCTGTTTTGGACTCCCGTACATTACTAGCTGGGTTGCTCAGACTTCTGATACTGCAGTTGCTTTGGTTTTGTTTTTGTGGGGATTGGGTTTTATTTTGAATTGTTTTAAACCACAGAGGTTCAGGGTGTCAATATAATGATAGTGGTTTCTGGAGGATGAAGTAATTGTTTTTCAGAAATGTTAGGTGCCTGACATATATATATATAGTATATACATGAGCCTTGTATATACAAGGACCTTGTATATAAGAAAGACCCTTGGACATCTAATTAAATGTTTTAAGTGGATATCCACCAAAAAACATGCATCAACAGTTTTAGGGAGAGGACAGGAATGCTTCATAAGCAGGGTGCTACTCATAAATTTAGCCGTCACTGCATAAAGATGATTACCCAGACACTGATTAGGTTTGAAATGATATGCTGTAATCTTTCCTTTGCAAGTTGTGTATTAAAAGATAAAGAGAACATCTTCTGCCGTTTGCAGAATGTCTGGCTCAAGGGTGGCTAAATGTCAGTGGTGTGTGCCCCGTGTGGCTACCACGGATCCAACAGTCTCGAGGTACTTGCTGCTTTTAAGCTAGAAGATGCTGTCCTGTGGAAAATTAGAACTTCTTACTGCCTGAGGTTCCTTTACAGGATCTGTGGGGTACTGAGGAAGGCTGGATCCCATCTGAAGGAGAACCAGGACTTCAGGATATACAGACTTTTGTAGATGACCTGGGTCCATGCCAGCTGTTTGCAGTCTCTGGCCTAGAAGGTGCTCCAGGGACACGTTCAAAATATGCTGAGCCAGCACATCTGTGTTCTGTTCTCTTTGATTTGCAGTGTGGCAGGGTTTCAAGAATGAAATGTTGTGCTAAAGTAGGTAATACATCCCTAAAGCTGTAAGGCACAGCCAGGTCAAATTAAAATTCCAATCAATCTGTTCTTTAGGTAATTTTTAAGTTTTGAAGCACACCTCATTTCATAGTCTTACATACTTTCCCAGGTATCTTGTATTCTATTTCAAATCAGTATTGCTTTACAATTTATTCCATCAGCAAGGAGAGTGTAAATGGAGATACTCTGTTGGGATTTCTGCAGTTGTGAGTCAGCAGGATTTGTGTCTCTTAAATCACTGAAGCTGTGCCTGGATTAAGAACCCTGGGAGTGCTTTCCCACTCCAGAGTAGAGCTGTACCTGTTTCTCAAGGCTGTACTGAGTGGAAGTGTGGGCATTCATCAAATTCCTCATATGCTTGGTTTCACAGATGGGGGGAAGGTCACTGGGGGAAGCTACAGGTTAGGCAGGAAATTGTCCCACAAATTCTCAACTCAGTGGCTGATAAAGTAAAGTAAGATTTTGGGGGACACTGCACTGTGCAGAAAATCAGGTCCCATTCTTATTTTTTTGTGGAAATTCTCCCTATGCTCCCTGAATGGTTGGAGGTATATGGGGTTTGATTTCTATAAATGAAAATCTTCATTCAGGTATAAAAATACTTTTAAATACGCTAGAGTAAATTCAGTCTGTTAACGTACAGTTCTTCTTGGATGGTACAGAAGGCCTTTAATTTTCCCCATATTTTCTGAGGAAGTCATCAAATTATGATAAACTGTGGGTTGTGGCATTACTAGAGGTAGAGTATTTTGACCACTCAGAGATTAGGAAATACGGCATTTCAAATTTGTATAATAAGCATGCATTGGAGCCAGGGGAGTTAATCTAAAATCATTTACCTACTTGTTCATTGGTACTGCTGATACATGTGAAGCCATTTGCCAGTGATTGCAGAGAGACTGAAACTGGCTGAGGGTAAATGGGCAACTGGATACAGGTCTGTTGTCTTCAACTACCTGCTGAGGAAGAAAAGTGGCACTGAACTCTGAGCTTATTGTCTTTATTTTTCTATACGTGTAAACGAGTTGCAGCGTTGGGAATTTATTATTACTTAACAGAATGACCTTTAAAAGGTTCTGCACAGCAGGGTGGTAATGAGGGATCTGCCACCACAAAAGCTGAGAAGTGGCCGAGTTTCATCCTCGTTCACGGCAGATCGGATTCCATCCCGGGTGCTCCTTTCCCACACTGGGAACTTACGGTTTTGTTTCTGTACTTTTCATCAGCTGTTCTTCTGTAAAAGCTAGGGTAGGGAACTGCATTTCCAATTTCCTGAAGACCATAGGACAACGCTGGTTAATAGGGGAGGTTTTGGCGTCGGCTGGTTATTTGGAGAGGAGTTGTCTTCTAGCGTGATAGGCTTCTGTGGGAAATACAGGTTTAATTTCAAGTGTTGCACCAAAAAATGGCCATCAGAGGGCAAATGGTATTCAGTGAGAAGTGTAGACCAGCTGTTAATGCTATATAAATATTTTTTAATAAGCATGACTAAATTATTAGCTGGTCCAAGATTTTCAATATAATTTCAAGGGTAACAATTAGAAACAGGGGAGAAGGCGGGAAAAGAGGAAGGAAGAAATGTATTAAGGAGTTTAAAAAAAGGCACAGTGGGTGTAAGCCTTACAGGGGGCTGGCAACAGGGGAAATGAAGGGCCCTAAGATCCTCCATCTCTCCCTTCCACAATTAGCAATATTCAGTAAGACAGTTTTCCCATTTCATGAGACCTGGTGTGGCTTTTCTGCAGCCTTAAGGAAACAGAAAATAATACAAGCTCAAAAATAATAAAAGATTACCCTTCTTAGTTACAGGCTAATTTGTCCGGTTTTTAATTTGATTACTAAACCCACTGTGTACTATTGAAGGTAACCTGGGGTGCATGGGTCAGCCATTGTCCTGTAGTCCCTCCTGGGCTGTTTGTCTCCTGGCTCAGTGATGCCTTTTAATACAGAGAATTTCATCGTTCCAAATGCTTGTCATGTCAGGGTGCCAAACCACTCCCTATACTTGTCATGTTTGTTATGTTATGTTAACTGTAACTTAAAATGCTCCGGTGACTCTTTCCTTCCCTCTTCATTTAATTTTGGAGTATGTGGTTGAAAAATCTGTTGTACAGTTAAAATAAGTGGGATTAAATATTTGTGTAAGTGGTTTTTTACTTCAGAGTGTTCTTGCCTTTGAGAAAAGCACTTACATATGAAAGTCACACAGAACGCCAGGGAATTGAACACTCTTTCTATGCATTAAATCTAAAATTATTTAAGCCAAATTTCACGTAAAGAAAAATAAATTTCAGCTCCGTGCTTTGGGTAGTGAAACTTAAAGGTTGTAACATTTTATCGCTCTTCTATATGTGCTGCTTTATGACACTAAACTTCATTTCCACGTCCATCTTGGGGACAGTGTCAGCATGCAGTGACGTTGTGTGCAGCTTTCTGGAGGAAAGAAAATCAATTCCTGGCTTAGATGTCTCACTTAAAACTTTCAGGATGCTAATGTGTTGGTGGATTCTTTCCTTTGCAGCCCTTGGACAAGGGCACTTTATGGGATGCTGAGGAGGATGCTTTCACCTTTAGTAAAGTTAAATATTTCACACCTACTTACTTAGAGGTTTCTAAAATGGTGAAAGCCTATGATTCCCAAATTATGTGTTACTGCAAATGTATAACTTCTTTAAATTTGAAGTGGAGTAGCATCTGGATGTAATTTCAGGTTTTGAGTTGTGATAGACCTCAGCTGACTCTGTGAAGGGACTTTGAAACTCATTGGATATGTACGGAACACAGCCCTTCATCCCAGCTGCATTGCTAGATGGTTATCTATGGATGATCTTGGGAAAGGGGATGCCATACATCCCTCTCCAAGCATCAAAATTGCTTTAAAACGGCTCACATTTCCCTGCAGAGTTCTCTCTGATCTGTAACAAGTGGGTCATCTCTGTGTTTGGCTATATCCAGGTACTTGATTATAGACGGTATGTTTTGTTTTGTCAGCATTAAAATTGGTAGAATCATTATAATTCTCATTAAAAATAACTGGGGTTGACTTGGCAATTAGTTGCCTGTCAAAGAGAAAGAGGATATCCTCAGAGGAACCAGTGAGAACCGCTCCTTGTTTGTCTTTTGATCTTACATTGTTATCTTCTTGCTTTAAATGCAGCCTTCTGTCTCTTGTGCAGAGCTCACAGCATGATCCTTCTGTGTATGCACTGTGATCAGAGATACAGTTAGGTTATTTCTAGAGCCCCAGTAGGGTGTATGTATTCTTTCCACTAAATATTTATTTAGTTATGCTTGCACATCTGGAAAAAAGAAAAAGTATATACAAATACAGCACTTCATTTCACTAGCATCTTGCATAGCTTTCCCTTTTATCTGTTTTTCATGGAACTAACCCCCAATTTCTAGCAAACTAGTAAACTAAATTATAGATGCAAATGACATTGCTATGGGGGAGGAAAAGCTCACATTTAGTAAAACTGAGAGAGTACTATCTTGTAGAAAGAGCTTTTTCAATTCAGCAGATGTACATAAATTGAAATAGCAGAATTCAATCTAGAAATAAAATACATGTCTTTTGGAGCTGAGCAGTAAGTTCTTAGTGGCTTGGATTCTTTAAATCAAGATCTTAGCTAAAAGTTTGGGTCTGGAAAAGGAAGTCGTGATCTTTATTTAGGCTATTTGAAGATGGGGCTTGTGTGGGTGGGGTTATTTTGTTTGGTTGGTTTTTTTGGTCCTTAGTCTGTTAAAAATATTTATGATTTACTGTGGGAAAGAGTTCGTTGGACAGCTTCTCCAGTAATGTACCTTTCCTGAGATGAAGAAAAAAGATCATGGCCTGTTGAAATAAATAAACCTTCAGTCCTTGATGTCAAGTGCAGCCAGAGCTTTCTCTCTCAGTTATTAGCTTGGAGCAATTTTGCATAAGTTGGATGCTGGGGGAGTTGCTGTCAGTACACAAAGAGTTTTGAATCTATGACTTTCAAGGCAGAAGACTACTCTGCCATTTATTCACCATTTTTAGATGCCAAGAGAAATGCACAGTCAGATGTCAGGTAGAATCTAATTACTGTAGCCTTTTCTTGAGTAAATAGCAAATTTTATTTTTAACCTCTTCAGTACTTGCATTCTGCAGTTGAAAACCATAGTTGAAGTTCACAGGATCTGAGCCTGTCTTGAGTGTAAGATGAAAGTGTGCTGTGACAGCAATTGCTGTTTTTCTAATATGGTTTCTGGTGTGGTATCTTTGTAACATCATCAAAAGACGAGATTTATTTTAAGTTCAGAAGATGCTTGTCGAGGGCTTTAATGTTGTCATCTGAAGGGAGCATACACTGACAAGGTACTTAAAAGAGAAATGTTTTAAGTGAAAGAACTTTTTAACACACGTGGATAAATACGACAAACCAGACTTGCATAGAGACAAAATGATTCTGTGCTGTAGTTTACCTCATTATGTGCTTAAGATGAAAAGCACTCTTTTCCAAGTGCTTAACATGAATAAACTGAGACAAGAGGAAATTATTTAGTGGGAGGAACAGTGTTTAAGAGCTGAAATATTACAAAAGGTGACACGTGCTAAAAATCTTTGACTACTGTATATATGTTAATTTAAGCAGTCAATTTATTTGAGGATCAACGATGCTGGTGAGCTACTTGTTTGCTGTACTGTACTCTACCCTGCTGATTTCTCAGGAACCCATCTCGAGGCTCTTTCTGTTGCTTTAGGCAATTTGTGAACCCCTGGGGTGCTCTGTAGATACACAGGCTTCCAAAGCGTGTGATACGGTGTGACGGGACTCGACACATATCCCGGGCTAACAGGGGCACGGATTTGTCCAACACAGTGCAGACCCAGAGTACCTTAACCAAAATGAGGAATTCTGCAGCCTTTCTCACCTCTAGTGCCAGGAATTAAGGCTTTTTCAGGAGCTGAAAATTGTGTATTATCTGTTAATGAGGTGTTAAAAGAGGTGGTTAGAAGGTTTTGAGTAACACAGTAGTAATCTTGACACCCTTCTAGAGGAAACCTGAGTTTGGAGAACTATTTTCCCTAAATCTTCTGTATACTTTTTTTTTAATTCATAAATTAGATTTTTTTAAAGCAACAGCAAAAACCCAGTCCTAAATGTAGAATTCAGTCTTTGTCCTTGTCAGGTAGATGGTGAGGCGTTGAGATGAGAACACTGGAGATAGTGGTGCTGTCCCCTCCTCCAAAAAAATTTCACCCCAGTTTTGGAGATTAAAGTAATTTATATCATAGGGTTTTTTATTTCCTAGATGATCTGCTTTCTCAGCCGTAAAGGGACGCTTATGGTTTGCTTTTTTATAGACTGGGCAAAGCAAAGCATGCATATTAATACGCAGTCCTACTTACGCAGCTGACAGCTTTCTGTTGAATCACAACTCTGCTTGTAGGCATCCAAAAATAAATGACAGTTTTGTTAAGAGCCCACTGAAGTCAATGGAAGATGGTTAATGAGTTTAGTGGGAATTTGATTTAGGATCATATGTGTTATCTCTTCTTTTTGAAGATTAATATAGATTAAAGATGGCAGTGCTTTTGTTAATTTAGTTTGAGAATGGTATCATTTTTTCTGTTGTAAATGGAATAATGGTATTTGATAATTATCGGTCATTATGGCAGAACTAACAACCGTCTTGGAATGCATCCATGACTTTATTTCCACATGTACGAATGAAACTATAAACAATTGTCTGCTGCCTGTCCTGCAACAGCAAAGCAGGAGTTTTCGAGGATATGGCTATCCAGGCGTGTGAGTTTGCTGTCTTCAAGTTCTTTTATAAGAGCCTGATTAGCAGTGATGGGACTTAACCTGTTTTTACACCTACTCTGCCCTTTTTCTGATAAAGAACTACAAGGGACAGAGTTTGTCCCAGAGCTTTTGTCTAACTGCAATTTTGTTAATAGTGCTGAATAACTGCCATGGGGAGTAGTCATTTGAGACATTACTGATTTTGAAGCCCAACCTGTCATAGAACATTAATTTAGATCAAGTCAAGGACAGAAGTGGATACAGATTCCAGTACAGATGATGTGCTTCTGGCGCTGTCTATTAAAACGGCTCACTTGATCACTGATTATGTTGAGTACCATGGTGTGTAGTGAGTGAGTTCTGCAGAGAAAGTGGCATGGGGAAGTGTACGTACAGCAAGTGGTTCCTGGTGTTTGTCCCTCAGGAGGGGGGAAGCTGGAGCCTGATGCACATGTTCCAGTGTGTTGCTTCAGTTTACTTGCTGTCACGCGTTTGCAAGTCAGTACAGGGAAGGGTTTTTCTAAAACACTTCCTTTAATTTTCAGCCTGTTAGGTCCTATCGCGTGCAAATTCCCCAGATATCCAAGGGGTGAGATGAGAGCTGTGCCCTTGCACATGTGGAACCCTCTGTGGTAGCGGGAAAGTGGCTTTGAGGAGTTATTCTTAAATGTGACCTCCCTGTGAACAGGATTAGTTTGTACTACTCTGCTGGCATTATTGAATGAAAGAATAGTAGTCTAGGACAACATAAATAAACTAAGAAGGATGATGCAGATACGCAAATGCTAAATTTAGCTTTAAGATGATTATTCCGTGCCTCCTGGCTTTCGTGCTTCTCTGGAAGCAGCACCTGTGATGTATGTGACTTGAAGCTCTTGGAGGAGTTTGCTATAGAGAATGGAAGACGTTTTTGACTTTTTGGTTTTGCGCTTTTAAGTAATGTAATGCCTGCTGAAAGTGCAGGTCTAGAAAGTGGTTTTAGAGGTTGTCTGTTTCTTGAGACAGTATTTCATGGTGGTCTAGTTCAGCCTTGGGTCTCTTTCTAAGCTGTTACTGGTAGAGAAGATCACTTGGACAGGCACTGAATGTAGTTGCTGTGTTCCATGGCACATGAGAGCATAACATTTGTTGATAAAAACACCACAGTTAGGTGGGAGAAGAATCTTTTCCTAAATTATTAATGCATGTGCTGCAACTTTTAAGACTAAGTACCTTATGGTGCAATCTAAAAAAGAGTGATTAGGCCTTTTCCCTGCTTCTGTAGAATAGTATCAGCCGGCTTGCTAGAAATCCACAGGTTTGTGCCGTGTGTGCTTTTGTAGACGATTGGTGGCTGAATATTTTTGTCATAAATGGCTTTATGGGCTCTTAAGGTGTGTGTAAGGGATAAAGGGGGATTGTAGGTGTCTGGAAGAGTTTTATCTGCAGTGTGTGGGTATCCTGCTTTTACTGCTTTGCATGGGCGAAGCGGGCAGAGCTGCCAGGTACGGGCTTTGCTTTGCGGGGCTGAAATGTGCGGATCTTGGGCCGGGGCGGTGGTGCGGCTCGCTGGATAAGCGTGGGAGCCGGCACCGGGACTTTCCCGCTGCCGCGCGCCGATAGGTGGCGGTGTCGGCGCGGCCACGGGCGGCCCCTCGGCGCGTCCCGCGCTCCCGCCGGGCCGTGCGGGGTTTCCTCGCCGCTCCCCGGGCCCGCTAATTGTTGTTATTATTATTATTTTCTCATTTTTCCCCTTTTTTTTTTTTAATCCCCGTCCGTTCCTGCAGGCTGGGGCCGCAGGGCGAGCGGCGCTGCCGCACCCCGCGGGGGGACCGAGCCTCCCCGCCNCGCGGCGCGGGGCGGGGCCCGGGCAGCGCAGCCAATGGGAGGTGGCGCCGGCGCATAAATGATGGGGGGGGCCGGGATGCCCGGGTTTTGTGCTGCGCGGCGGAGCGCTGACCCCGCTCGGAGCCGGCCGAGCGCAGCCCCGCAGGGTCCCGCAGGGTCCCGCCCCCGCCTCGCCCGGCGGAGTGGCCCCGCACGCACACGCGCCTCCAGGAGGAGCGAGACCTGATTTTTTTTTTTTTCCCGGGGAGCGTTTCTGGCCGCGGTTGCATGAATGCCCAATGTTGTAGACCGGTGGCAATGGATCTAGGAGTTTATCAACTAAGACACTTCTCGATTTCGTTCTTATCGTCCTTGCTGGGCACCGATAACTCGTCTCTGAGGCTCGACAGTAGGTAAATAAGTGTTGTGTCCGAGCGGCTCTGCTGGCGCGGCGGTAGCGGGGCAGGTGAGCGCTGAGCTGGCTCCTTTGTCCGGGGGAGCCGCAGCGGCGGCACCGGCTCCCGCCTCTCCCCCCGGAGGTGCTGCCCTCCCCGGCGGCCAGCGCTTCTGCCGCAGCCTGCGATTGAGCTCCATCTTTGTAGTCCGTCGGGGGGCAAAATGTGGGGATATTTGGTGGGCTGCGGACAGGGGGCTCAGTACGGCTTTACAGGTTGCTTTGCTGCATTAGAGCATCCTGGTGAGGCGGCGGCAGGGCAGCGTTAGGATGACTTTCTCAGCCAACTGGCTGCCAATGCTCGCGTCTCTTGTCTCTTAAATAATTCAGCCGCTGCTAATGTTGTATGTTTTTTTTTCTTCTCTTTCTTTCTCTCTTGCAGCTCCTCTGGTGCAAGCGTAGTAGCTATCGACAACAAAATCGAGCAAGCGATGGTACGTACCGATGGGGGCATAAAACCTTGTTCGTGTTTGAAGCAGTAAACAATATGGGGATGCGGCGGCGATGGTTAACCCGTGCGGGGACGCGTTTCGGTAGCAGAGCCGGGGACGGAAGGGGAGGCACGGGTTTGGTTTCGGGAGGTTTTTTTACATTTGTTAGTTTTATTTTTATATGTAATTGATCAAAGGCCTCCTGCGGGGAGGAATGCGCACGTTTGTGTATTGATGCTGGGAAAGGAATGACGGCATTGCTCCTGGCTGCTGCCTCTCCTAACGATTGATCCCGGCTCCGTGCGGCGACGGAGGGGCGCTGCTGGGCAGAAAGCGCGGAGCGTATTTGTGGGGTTTTACAGTCCCAAAGAGGGGGCGTTTTGGGGGTACTTTTCATTTAATTTTTTAACTCTTCCCCCAAGCGCAGGCGAGCGCAACCCTAACGAGCGCATCGCCCGCGGGCCGCAGCCGGGGCATCCCCCACCGGTGCGCCCTGCTCCCCGCGGGCGGCACGGGNCGGCGGCAGCGGCGGTGACAGCCCGGCACGGCCACTGCCGGGACAGCGCTGGCCGGGGCCAGGGGTCACACCGGCCCTCTGCATAGCGGGGGTCTGCTGCGTCTCCGGCGGGGCAGGCTGGGAGCCCGGCCCGGGAGCTGCGCTGCTTTCCTAACTCACACTCCCTTATGCGTTTCAGGATCTGGTAAAGAGTCACTTGATGTACGCAGTACGCGAGGAAGTGGAGGTCCTCAAAGAGCAAATCAAAGAGCTGATAGAGAAGAACTCGCAGCTGGAGCAAGAAAACACTCTGCTAAAAACACTTGCCAGCCCAGAGCAGCTTGCCCAGTTCCAAGCACAGCTGCAGACTGGTTCTCCGCCTTCCTCTTCCCAGTCACAAGGGACAACACAGCAGCCTGCTCAGCCGGCATCACAGGGCTCAGGGCCTTCAGCATAGCTCAAGATATCATCACCATCATGATTGCTGACCTCTGGACTGCCCAGAGCGAGGAGGACTAGCGGGAATCCGCCACAGCCACCCTTCATCCATTTCAATGCACATTGCTACCCAGACTGAGGACTCCATGCCTTGCACACATCAGGCGAGGCTTCTCCCCCTTGTATTACACACTCATCTGCCTCTCTCACCTCCCTTACCCCTTTGGCTTGAAGGAGTCTATGTTAGGTTGGTTGAATAAAACAAACTTCTTCCAGAGAATTAGCACAAATGCACTGGGGACTTTAGCAGCTTCTGCAAATGGCTGAGAAGTGAAGCTGCATGCCTGAATTTTTTTTTGTTTGTTTTTAAATCTTCCACTCATCCAGTGATACAGCTGATACAAGTGCTTTTCAAGCTTGAAAATGTGAAGTAATAGACTGGAGTAAAAAGTGATGGCTCAATCCCCTGTAGTGCATTGGGGTTCCAAAGTGTGGACTGATGCATAGGATCTAAGAGGAAGAGGGAGAAAGGTAATCTCAGTGTTTAACACTTAATTGTCACCTGAAACCTTAAGTGCAAATATTTGCACCGTTTTCTGAAGCAGTGGACAGGTGCATAAAGCTGTATTATATATAGAAAACAGGTAGGTGACAATACAGTTCTTGGGTCATAGGATAATTACAATGAAGGTTATTTGCCTACTGTATATTTGTGTATTTAGTGTAATTACTTTGTAAAATAGAAAACTGTAACTATTTAGGTTGTACAGATTGAAGTTTAGTTGTTTCATTGGCTGATCTGAAGAAGTTTGAGAAGTTTTTTTTTTATGCTACATAAATAAGAATGCACCTACACAACTGTTCAGAATTTGGCAGATTGATGCTGTTTGTGTAACTTCTGAAGTTCCCTGGCTGCTGATTATCTTGAAGTAAATCATTGTTCATTGTAGTTTGGTTCAAGATGGGAAAAACCACTCCAAAAATTATCAAGCCCTGCTAGCAAAGAGTTAAAGAAAAAAAAATTGGATTTCCCAGTATGGATTTTTTTGCATATGATCTGTATAGTAGTATGCATATGTTTTTGTGCATGTTCTCTACAGTTGTAACACGTCAATGTATTTAACTGTTGCACTTGTCAACTTTCAATAAAGCATACAATGTTGATAAATCACTGTTTGTATATTGTTCTGGTGTTAACCGCAGCCACTTTTAGGATGTTGCAATGCAGTTTTACATGGTAGTGAGGTCAGGAAGTCTAAATCTTGGTGCAAGATCCTGCCTATTGGTTTTAGATCTTTAGTTTCAGCTAAAATGCAGCTCCTGCTTTCCTCCTGCAGCTCCTGTCTTAAAAACAGGCCCTTATACTGAAGTTAAATGAAGGAGAGAGTAGGGCTCCTGACTAAGCAAAACCAATGGGTTATGCTTCTTTAGTAATACTGATTAAAACAAACTGAATCTAAGCTTACGAATTTCTAGGTGAATGAGTGATGGTGTGATCCATACGCTGCAACCAGAGGAGCAAAGGAATTTTCAGTTGTACAGCAGTGATTTGAAGTGTGAATACAAGAAATAAATTTGATTTAAAATACAAGGGTTAATTACAAGGGTTTTTTTTATAGGGTCGTATGACTGCTTCATGTAATGAAAATCAGAAGATACTATTTTTGTGAGGCTTCTTGTTACTGAGAGTAATCAAGTGTAGCAGAGGAAACTAGAAGGCTGAGGGTTCAGAGGTCAGACAGGTCACTCTTCTGTGTAATTTAGAGCTAAATTTTTGCTTCTGGGGGATACTTACCGTGTAGTAGTTCAGGCGCTGCTTAGCTGAATCACAAGTAGTTGAATTGCCTTTATTTGGATTGCCATATCAAAGTGCTTGCATCAGTGTAAACTTGAATCCATAGTTTGTGTTCTGGAGATTTCAGTGTACAATTTGAGTGTTCTTAATGAGGAAACACCTAAGAGAAACGCAGGATTTTTCTTTTTCATGGATTAAGCTAAAATTAGAAATCGATGATGACCTTTGTGACAGAACAACACTTGAATTATTTGAATCAGACAAAAGGAATGCTAATTTTGGTGCTTTTTTAAGGGCTTAATTGTCTCCAGTTGCCTTTATATTTTGATGGTCTCTTTAGTGCTTCCAGGCCATAACATTGTGAAGACTAGCTTTTTTATATACTTACACAGATAGACTTTTCACCTGCTGCAGTTACCAAAATTTGACCTCTGGGTTTATGTCTTTGAAGAACAGCCTCAGCATATTCAAAATTTAAGATTTTTTTAAAAACTGTTCTTTAATGAAGGATTTGGAAGGCTTCAGGATTTTGGTTAGGTACTACATTCATAATTTTAGTACACTGTACTAAACAGTGCCAAATCAACGTTGGCAACTCTGATCATCTACGTACTGAGTAGTTCTAAACTGGAGCTGGTTCTTGGTGCTGTTTATTAATTGCTAAAGTGAGGCCAAGCAATGTTTTGTTGCTGAGATGATTTTAGCAATAGCTCTGTCAAAGCTGCAGCTTCTTCATGAAATGGATTGAAATTGACTAAAATTGCACTTGAAATCCAGACAAAAAGTAGCTCTTTGTCAGTTATGTTGTAGTACTTCTGGAATTAATTGTTTTGATTTTTGCTTTTGTTCTAGAACAAATAATTTTTTAGAGAACTTTAAATCAAATGTTATCAGTGGTCAAGAGTGTTGTCTTCTTCTACCAAAATTTTTCTTTTTACAAACTCTGTGATGTTCATGTTTCATTCACACTGAGAGTCATATTAAATGTAACCTACCTTTTATATGTCAAGCTTTTTATTCTCTGCGTATCTCCAATTCAGTTACTCTTCAGACTATATTCAAGCTGTTTGTCATTTAATTTCTTGTCAATTAGCTGCACACTGGCTTTATTTTTAACAGCAATATGATAAATTGATCAAAGGAAATTACCACTGAGACCCGTTTGCTAGGTTTTTTTTCCTCTTACAGCTTCTCTTTTTTTTTGAAACCAATACTTTTTTGGCAAATAATTCTGAGGCAAGTCTAGGTGGTTCAGATTCTGGGGCCTCTCTAAATACTTGGGAGTGCTGGCTGTACCTGGCGTAGAGCTAATTTTCCTTAGAGTGGCTGGTATGGGTTTATGGGTTGGATTTGTGACCCAACCAGTGTTGGTGACACAGGGATGTGTTTGTTACAGCTGAGTCAGGGCCTTTTCTGCCTCTCACCCCACCCGACCAGTGCGAGGCCTGGGGGTGCACAAGGGAGCTGGGAGGGGACACAGCCTGGACAGCTGACCCAAACGGACCACAGGGGTATCCTATAATATACAGTGTTGTGCTCAGCGTACAGAGCTGGGGGAAGAAGGGGAGGACGTTCAGAATGTTGGTGTTTGTCTTCCCAAATGACTGTTACATGTGGTGGAGCCCTGCTTTCCTGGAGATGGCTGAACACCTGCCTGCGCATGGGCAGTGGTGAATGGATTCCTTGTTTTGCTTCGCTGGTAAGCTGCCTTTATCTCAATGCACGAGTTTTCTCACTTTTCTGATTCTCTCCCCTATCCCACTGTGGGGGAGTGAGGAAGTGACTGTTGTGGAAGGAAAGAGAAGTAAGAGCAAGTGGCTGTTTGTGGCACTTAGCGGCTGCCTGGGGTTAAACCACAACAGTCCTTTTTGTCGCCTGCTGTGGGGCTCGAAGTACTGCCAGATGTGATTGGAATGTGCTAGATCAATTTTATAGCTATTATTGCTGTTTTGCTATTAATCGACAGGTTCCTGTTTGCCATAGGGCTTGCTTGCCTGAGTCTAGTGCTCATTAGTGGCTGCTCACTGCACTACTGTGCTACTTATCACCTTACTCTGCAGCGCCTGGGAACATTTTGATAACAGCCACGGTGATGTGCTGGGCTGGCAGATGGCCAGAGCTGCTGCTGCCATGCTGCTGTTCTGGACAGGCTGGAACTCCAGCATGAACTCGAGTGGAAGGGCCTATGATCTGTGGGTGAGTCCACGTGGGAACTGGACACCCTGAGCCATCTGTGGCCCTGGATAAGCCCATGCCAGACCAGGTACATCTCACAGTGTCTGTGGCTGTGGTTATATCTGTGCCACAGCAGCTGGACCTCTGAAGGGATTGTGGCCCAAGGGTAAGTCCGTGCTGGAGAAGGCACACCTCAAAACATCAGTGACTGTGCTTGAGGTCATGCTAGAGTACCCCGAAGTGTGTGGCTGTGGATAAGCCCAGGAGAGAGCAAATACACCCCTGGAGAGACTGCAGTCATAGGTAAGGCCATGCTGGAGCAGATTTACTTTTGAAGGGACTGGCTGTGGGTGAGGCCATGCTGGAGCAGGTGCATCTCTTGAAGGCATTGTGGCCCATGGAAAAGACCATCCTGAAACTGCTCGGCCTCAAAGTGACTGTGTCTGTGGGTAAGTCCATGCCACAGCAGGTAGGCCCCTGAAGATCTGTGGCTTGTAGATAAGGCTTCACTTGGAGCAGATACACTCCTAAGGGGCTGCAGTCTGTGGAAAAGTCCAAGCCAGAGCAGGGCAAGCAGAAGCTTTAACTGCAATTTTAAACCCCCATTGTGAGGTCCAAATGAACCAGGGGTGGAGATTGTAATGGAAACATCTTGAAATTATTGTAATATGGAGTTTGATTTGCACGTTATCGAAATACCTCAGGCAGAATCACCCAAACCAGTGGAGGACAAGCCTTACAGAAAGCAGTGCAAGTGCTGCCGTGACCTGATCTGGCTTTGGTGCCCAGTAACTCCACACAGCACACCACCTCTCCTGTCCTGAGTGAGACCAAAGTCATGGACTAAATGAACTCAAAGGACATTTTGTGGATGTTTGTGGATACTTGACAAACGTTTCACAGGGGTGATCCATAGACTGAGGAAATGATATCTCTGTCTTATATCAAAGATGGTGACAGTGGTGCTGGGTAATGAGGATGTGTTGGATAGTGGGGGACCTGAGTGTGATGTAAATGGTACGGAATCAGGAATGGAGAATATGCTGGTTTGGGCTGGGATAGACCTAGTATTCATCACAGTAGCTAGTGTGGGGCTGTAGTTCGGTTTTGTGCAGAGAACAGTGTTGACAACACAGGGATGTGTTTGATAACACAGGGATGTTACAGCTGAGCAGTGCTGACTCAGAGTCAGGGCCCTTTCTGCCTCTCACCTCACCCCAGCAGTGAGAGGGCTGGGGGTGCACAAGGAGCTGGGAGGGGCACAGCTGGGACAGCTGACCCCAAAGGGATATCCCAGACCATATGGCATTATACTCAGCCTGTAAAGCTGGGGCAAGAAGAAGGAAGGGAAAGGTGTTTAGAATTAGGGAGTTTGTCTTCCCAAGTCACCATTACATATTATGAAGCCCTGCTTTTGTGGGGATGGCTGAACACCTGCCTGCCTATGGGAAGTGGTGAATGGATTCCCTGTTGTGCTTTGCTCGTGTGCACGGCTTTTGCTTTACCTGTTAAACCATCTTGATATCAACCTGTAAGTCTTCTCACTTCTCCAAATCTCTCCCCCATCCCAGTGGGGGGGAGTGAGCAAGTGACTGTTATGAAAGGAAAGAGAAATACTCTTCAGTGACATGCCTGGTAACTGTCCAGAGAGCACCTAGACAAAACTTCTCAGCAGCAGGGGAGTAAATGCAGTGCCTTAGAGATGCCTCTCCCTAATTCTTATGAAATAAATCAATGCCTGGGAGGCAGCTTCCTGTGTTTCAGCTGCAGAAAGAACCCCACAAGGCTATTTGGGAATTACCACCCTTGATTTTTTGTAGCTACAAATCTCAATACAAAGGATTTTAATTATTATTTATTCCTTGCAGGGAGAAATAGCAGCTTGCTGGCTGAAGGCATACTTGTTTACTTAATATGTGCCATTTGCAAAACCTCTCGTTAAGCATCCTGAGCACGTTAGTAACAGACCACATCTTACAGATGATGCATTATTTCTCACTTTTCTCGTCTCTCTTTAGGATTATGATTTTTAACTTCCTGGCGAATTTTCTGCTGGAGTAAACCTGAAAGAAGTTAGAAATTCAAGAAAGTCAGACCAATTCCAACCTTTGCTGTTCAGTGTTACTTCGGATGTATGAAATTAAATGGATGATGGTTGCTGGAGGGAACTCCTGAGAAGCCTGGAATGAACTTAGGCATTTGAAATGTTTGGGGATATTCTGAAAAACTCCTGCCACTGGGCCAGTCCTTTTCCTGTGATGAGTAAGCAGACTCTTCTGACTGCATTTATTTAGTATGTGCTGAGCTAGGTCAACAAACGGCCTGCTTGAAAATCCCAGGGAAGGAGTTTCCAGCAGACACTGGCAACTGCCCTCCTCAACTGGGGTCCAGTTTCCAACAGGAGTAAAGCCAAGCTCAACAACGAAGTTAAAAGTCAAACCATGAATAAACTGACTTCCTTACATTGTAAATACATTGGAAAAGGGCAGCAGTTCAAAAGGGAAAATGAGCAAAACTCTGATTATTTTCCTTGAAACTGAATCCCAGGGGGTGATTGTCCATTGAGATGCCCCCAGGAGAGTTGTGCTGTGCCAAGAAGCAGGAGAGTTTAGGTAGGACATGGCCAAGAGGCCTCCAAAGTATTGCACAACAGGAATTTGGGTATAGCGTAACAATCGGCTGAGGAAAGGGAAAACAGTTCTCAAAAGCCTTATTCCTGAGCTAAGCCAGATTCTCAGGCCGTCTTGAAGCTTAATTTCAATTTCTTCAGCTGTGTTGGGTGGAGGTGGTTTTTCAGTGATGTGTATGTGGTAATACACACTGGATGCGGTTCAAATCATCATGAGAAAGTAGCTACAGGCGAAAAAAAAGGTCACAGTGCTCCAATTTATAGTCTTGTAGTTTGGATGGACTGAGACCTATGGTCAAGTTCTCCCTCTTTGGAGCTCTAAAGGGACTGTAAAATGATGAGAGGTTTTGATCTGGCAAGTGCAAGCTCAGGGCAAATCCACCTTAATCTCGGAAGTAACAAATGGGCAGCAAATAAAACTTTTCAGCCTTTAAAACCAAAATCAAGAAGAACAAACCTCTGTGGCCTTCAGAATAGAAAGCAGATGAGTTGTTCATCAGGGAGTACTGGAAGCAATGGAGATGAGCTTATTCATGGATTATTTAAATTACTGTTAGCTGCTTTCCAGTCCAACATACACTCAGAATCTCTAGGATTTGGAAGCTGGGTATTTGTGCTGAGGTTTCAGATCTCTGCCCCCACCCCCCCAAAAAAAAATCTTGTTAAAAGAATCTACTTGCATTATGCTCTCTGCGGAGGCCACAGTAAATGGCCACTCTTCCTTCCATTAGTTTTATTACTGAGAACCTCCCTGTTCTGCCTCTTTGCTCCTGCCTTAATTGAAGCTCTGCTAGCAGATAGCCATCAGAAAAGACATCTGCAATTCAATTAGATCTGTGCTTAAACTCATGATCTCTGTGAAACTGGGCACTGCCAGAACAGAGTGCCCTCCATGGGCTCACTGGGCCTGCAGCCTGCAGTGCTTTGCACTTTGTCCTCCCTCCTGCCCTGCTGGCCCCACTTACAAGTGCTTGAAAGGAGGACCCATTCCTCACAGGACGCTTGTAGGAGCTCACTTCCTCTTCCTTGGAAAGCCAGAGAGAAGCTGGAAACTTGGCACCACTGAGAGGCCATGAAACCTGCTTTATAATGAACTGAAAGTGGTTGCTGCAGACTAGAATCTTTCTGCCAGGGGAGGTAGGATGTTAAGGAGGTCCAAAGGTGCTCCAGGGGTAATTCATTGCATCTTTTGCATAGACATGAAAGCATGATGAATTTATAGGAATGTCCATACCAAAAGAAATCAGACTTTTTCAGTGACTTAATTCAGTCTCTGGTGCTGTAAGTGGCACATTTCCTGGTGCCAGCTGCTGCAGGGCCACCATTCCTGCTTGCAGTGACCCTGTGAGGTGACTGAGATGAAGACCAAACATCTGGGCAGGCCAGACCACTGAACCCCCACAAGGAACAGCTCTTTGGAAATATTTCCACAACCCTAGAGGTAAATGTGGTCTCTAAGTGATGTCAGGCTGGTCTCTGACATCAACCTTGTTTATAAATGCTCCAGAAGGATGTTACAAAGTGCTTCAGGGGTCTTGCTCAAAGCATTTGTGAGAACGGATTATAAGGCTTGCAAAATCACAAGTGAAAGAAGCCAGAAGGGAGGTTTGTGGGGGCTTTGTAGAAAAGATGCTTGCAGTTGATGAAAACCCCGGATCTGTGGAGAAATGAAAAGTGAAGGTGAGTATGGAGACTGGATTTGGTTTGCAGCACACTGCAAGCTCCCCTGCCTTCAGGGAGAAGTTGATAGAGGGGAAAACAGAATACTTACCTGGGATGGGAGAAAATCGAATGGGGATCAGAACAACGCAGCTGAGTGTAGCAGATGGGTTGGTGTGCTGTATCGGTCTGTGTCCCTGAGTACAGGGTTTAGCAAAGCCTTGGTGAGAAGCCTGCAGCCATGGGCTTCCTCCATCTGCCTTTCACAGTATTGTTGTTAGTAATGTATTTTTAATAAATGAAGTGAAATCTTACAGGAGAAGGAAAGTCTAGCAGGGTTTTAAAGAGTTGACAGTGAGGAGGTTTGGGGCTGCTTTTCCACTGGAGCATCCTCAAGGCCTGCAGTGTTTTAACTTGTTCCTGGACAATCTGGGTTTTGGCAGAACACATGTATGTGCCCAGATCCCCCTGCCATCCATGCTGAGCCCATTGGATCAGGAAGTGGAAGGCCTGTAAGAGGTGACACGGGAGCTTCCAGCTGGCCACTGGCCACCCACCCTTCCCTGGAGGAGCTGCTCGTGAGGGTTATGCCCCCAGCCAGCGGTGAGGCACATGGGGTGAGGAGAGGCCTACACCTCTGCACCCTGTAGCCCAGGGGAAAACACTTCCACTTTCCATGGATTTTCTAATTTCATCTCAGCATGGCTGCTCATAGGCAATCCGGAGGTAAAATTAACTTGTACCACAGTTGTCTTCGCATTTCACCACACTGCTTCAGTGGCAAGCACCCTTTTATTTAAAAAAGTTTCCTTTTGGGGATGTGAAAGTAAAGGTAACAGTTGTTAGTAATTTAGAGAGGAATGAATTCTTGTATCAATGCTAAAAAAACTAATCTAAATCTAAAACACTCTGTAGAAGGCAACAGCAGTTCTGCACACAGTGATGTACATCCCAGGGGGAAGGAAGAATCCTTCCCACAAAGCCTGGCAGTTCACTGACCAGCCAAGCTAGGGAAAGGTTGAAATGAGAACACGTGCACCCTTTTGAGATGCTGTATATGAAAACTCTCAGACATTAATTTTCCTTTTAGAAAGAGAGGAAAGAAAAGCAACCTTTATTTTTGGTCTAAATTTTCACAAAACTCCATTTCTATATATACTTAACTTCAAAGTTTGCCAGTGTGGCTACTTAGCAACATCAGTACAGAGAAAGGATATACCAGCTATCATCTGTTAGAAGCAAACCCAGGATAAACCTTCAGTATTGCTAATTTCTGATGACCTTATTGTAATGCCAGATAGATTTGATGTTCCCATTAAAATGTGAGATCCTGAAATAATGCTGCTCCTGTGAGACTTGTGCCATCTATTAAGAATGAGTCAGCTTCTAGCCTTGGGTTTCTGGGTAAAAGAGCTGAAAATATCAACGAGCTGCAATACACCAAGCTAGAAATCCGACAAGAAATAAGAGAAAAAAGTTTCCAAAATTGTTTTTTAAGATTAAATGACATATTTGGCCTGAAATTCTGGATAGTTTGACAACTCTGAAATCATGTTGCAGCAAACTTGTTCTTGTGCTGTGACAGTGACACAATCTGCCTTTGGTGTCATGGTACCCTGATCCTGCAACAAATTAATTAAGGGTTTGGGGTTAAACAAACACAGGATCAATCCTTCTGTTTCACAAAGTGAGACTGAATTTTTTTCCTTGCTGTGTGACAGTTTTGTGATATTTAAGCATATGCTGGATTTTTAACCTTAAATACCATTTATCTATTTCCCTCCCAAGGAGCATTTTGTATTCAAAGTGTTTTATCTGGTGACTCATATTATCTGCAAATAATCAAGCTGAAATACTAATTGCTTTTGAAGAGGGAATAAAGAATGACATTGTTCTGGATCATCAAAAGCAATTCAATCTGTTCCTCAAGGCAAGAATAAAGGTTGCAGCCTTGTTTACAGAAGTGAGGAAGGCAAAGGGCCACTCTCTTTCAGCTGTGCAGATTGGTGAGGAGAAACAGTGTTCAGATTGGGGTTATAGAGTGCTACAGCTCTACTGAGCCTCTTAAAAGCAGCTTTCAGTTCAGAGGCAGTGGTGTTCATTTACTCACCCCAAAATAATTATTATAGCTCTACAACCTGGGCAGTGTTTGGCACCAACTGCTTTGTAGAAGATTCCTTCCCTGGAGCTCTTGCAGACACCCCCAGGCATCAGGGCTAATGCCCTTCAGTGCCCCAGGGCACGGCCACCCTACAGCCAGCGGTGTTTTCTCACACTAGCCCCAACAGTGAGGGCAGGTCTGTGGATCCAGAACTCTCCGACAACAGGTTTCCTAATGCTTAGGTTGTTTTGAAGGGTCAAGAGAAAGCACAGGCTTTTCTGTTTTCTAGAAACTGCTGGCTAAGTCAACGAGGCTGAAAAATAGCAACAGCCATTTCCAACAAAAATAACCAGTGGCAGTAATGGTCCCAGCTCTAGTCCCCCACATGTTATCCTTTCAGAACTTCATCAGGAGCGTAGCAAAGGACAGGAGAGTTGTTTGAAAAACTGGAATCATAGAATAATAGCATTGCTGCTGGTTGGTTTACAATACCCAACCCAAACCTCTAGTCCCCCAGGCTCTGGATTTAAGGGCCTGGAGGGAAAGCCATATGAGAAGTGGCTGAGGTCACTTGGTCTGTTCAGCCTGGAGGAGGCTGAGGACAGACCTCATTGCAGTTACAACTTCCTTGTGAGGGGAAGAGGAGGGGCAGGCACTGATCTCTTCTCTGTGGTGACCAGTGACAGGACCCGAGGGAAGGGCCTGAAGTTGTGTCAGAGCAGGTTTAGATTGGCTATCAGGAAAAGGTTCTTCAGCCAGAAGGTGGTTGGGCACTGGAACAGGCTCCCCAGGGAAGTGGTCACAGCACCAGCCTGACAGAGACCAAGGAGCATGTGGACAGTGCTCTCAGGCACATGGTGTGACTCGTGGGGATGGTGCTGTGCAGGGCCAGGAGTTGGACTCAATGATCCTTGGGAGCCCCTTCCAACTCAGCATATTCTGTGATGCTGTGAATAATGATTTATTGCACATCAAAATACTTACCGCTGGGTTGAAATGACAAACGTACACAATCCTATGGCTTTTGTTTCTGAACAACCCTCTTTCAAAAGAGGAGAGGATGATCTAAGGCTTAATTGTTTCTTGAGCAACTTTTGTTCCATTGATGCTGGAAAGTCATTTTCCAGGCAGTGACACCTGCTGATCCGAAGCATCAGGGGATGAAAACAGATCCAGACATGAAGTGACCTGTGCTTGGTGCCTGTTTGTGCTGCTCATACTGACAGAACCCCGCTGTGCAGTGGCTTGGGCCATGCTCAGACATGCTCCCTGTGCTGATGCCACACCAGTGTGTGGATGTGTTGGACAAACAACTCGCTGTGCCAAAATGCCCCTGGACTGGTGTGCCTTGGGTCTCCTCCTGACCTTGGGTGGTGTGACACGAGTCCTTCAGCCCCAGGCCAGTTCAAATGCATGCTTGAAATGCAGTTATTTGGGAAGCCAAGGATTTTCTCCTAGAAGGGTTGGGCCCTATGCCTCTGATGGCACACGCCTGGAATGGGAGATGACACCTGCACCACTACCACAGCAAATCCATTGCTGCTGTGTGTAAGGGTACAAGATCATGCTTGGGCAAACCTGAGACTTGTTATCTCCTGACCTGGGATTCATTATGTAATTGCAGGGACACAGTAGCATAGATGTAGAATGACTGAACCTTTAAGGGACCTGTGGAGGTCATGTGCTCCAACTTCTCACTCAAAGCAGGGCTAATTTTGGCATTAGGGCAGATCACTCAGGACTGTGTTCACCTGAGTGCTGGAAATCTCCAAGGGCAAAAAATCCAGCCCTTCTGGGCAATCTCTTCCAGTTTTTGCAATGCTGTTTGGGTTTTTTTCTTAATACCCGATCAGAATTTTCTTTGATGCAACTTTTGTCTTGGCCCATGAAGTTTCTCAACTCATTTGGGGTGAAATAATTTTCAAGTTGCAGATGAGGAGGAGTGCCCATCTTTTCCCACTGGTGACACCTTGTGCATGCTGCTTCCCTTCTACTACCAGTTATCCTGGGCTGCAGACACCTCCACCAGCTGTCGTGTCCATCGGAGATAACCAATGCTTCCTCAGCTGTGACTGTCCACATGGAAAGCTGGAATAGCTTCTGCTGACAAAGCAAGAGAAAACCTGCTTTTAGGGAGAGGGAGAGAGGCTGGTTGTCTTTACCTGCTCCACCTGCAGCTCCTGTGTTCAGGGCCTGCACACTCACACCCAGCATGTCGGTGGTGTCGCTGTGCTTGGCATAGGTGACTGTGGAAGAGCTCATCTTCTCTTCAGAATGCAAATTAAGACAGAAATTACAATGTGCATGTGTTTGTTTGTTTGTTTGTTTGTTTGTTTGTTTTTCCACAGTGTGTAGCTGCAGTATTTATGTTATTGGAAGGCCACGGGCTCTCCATGGAGTCATCCTGCATCCCAGGATAAAAGGAAAACGTGTATGGGGGGCTGGTCGGAGCAGTGCATTTGAGAAACGTGGATCAAATAATCCTCAAGCAATTAGTTTATTTAGGAATGACAAAAGAGTTAGCAGGTGATTCCTTTGTTCTCTGACAGGGACAAAAATATTTTGTCTATAGAAAGGCTTTTTAAAAAGTTTTTTTAAGTTGAACCCATCAGAATTTTTTCAATGAAATGTTTTTGACAGTAGATACTGATAAAAATTGAAAGGATTACAAAAAATTAGCCAAAAATGCTACAAAGTGGTCATAAATATGTAGAAGAAAAATATAAGAGGAATGTTTTCAATTCATAAGTTGTTCATTTTAAAAAATCTGGAATTTCACCATGATATTTTTAAAGTTATATGTTCTGTAGGGTTTTTTAACATCATGGCTGACATGTCATGAAATCATCATGGTGCATAATAACATCTTATCATTTCTAGCTCAGAGTGTTGCCTGTTTGTTGTAGTGAAACAGTTTGGCACCTGATCAAAGTGTCTCCTGCCTGTCTTGTAAAAAAAATAATGTCAAACTTCCATTACAACACAGACAGGAGACACTTTGATCTAGAAAAGAAAATATGTTAGTGTTTACTAAGTGGCAGATGGTTTTAATAGTTTTAAAATGAAACGGAATAAAAAAAATAATAAGGTTTTCCTATATAATATGCAGGACAAATGAAATGCCATGAAATCATATGAGAAAAACCCAAAACCACAGATAAAAAGCAGGAAGGAACATTTCTTAAGAGAAAGTGACCTTTTTTCTTAAGGGTTTTTCCTTTGCTTTTGACCAGGCTGGGTTTGCCAGGCATTGAGTCTGCCCTGCACTCTGCTGATGGGATGGGGGCATGGAGCTGGCAGGGCTGTGAGGCTGGAAATGCCTGATTTGTTTAAAAAGATGGATGAGGTTGACCCTTGTGACAAGGATGACTCCTGCGTTGTTGCCATTGGCTTGTTTAATGTCCAAAAAAATTCCAGATCAGCAAGAGCCTATTTTTGGCAAATACGCTTCTTAAACAAAAATAAAACCCAAAAGAGCTGCCCAATCTGGAGCATAAACTTGAGACAGTTATCTGTGGTACTTGGGGATCTGTTCCAGGAAACTGTGCTGAACTCCACATCTGACTCCAGCTATTTGGGAACTGGGTGCCAGCATCACACCATATGTGTAAGGATATAACAATAACAACTATTATTATTATTATTATTATTATTATTATTATTATTATTATTATTTTAATTCTAGCATCAAACAGAATCATATGATAGTGTGCACACAGTGAACAGCATCCAGAAATAAACACACACACAAAATGCCCCCCAGCGAGAGCTGAGGGAAGTCAGACCAGCTCCAGGCTGGCTTTAAATCAGTATAAAGCAAAAATGTCCTTTTGTGTTGCACGTCCTTGCAATTAGGTAGGTTGGTAGAAGCCTGGTGAGGGTTCCCATTCCCCTCTGGTAACTCATCCTGCCCTGCTCTGTTATCCAATAATGTGAACATCACTGCTGATCATAGGATCATTTGGTTGGAAAAGACCATCTAGTCCAACCACAGAGCAACAGCTGAGCTTGCAGCTGCCAGCAGCATGGCTGGCTGGTGGTGGGACATCACACAGGTGTCCTAGCATAGGCTTCCAGCCGCACAGGCATCTGCCAAATGGAAGAGCAGCTGACTGCTGGCCTTCCTGCATCAGACTGTGGCAAGTCCTCAGAAGACATGAGATGGCCAGAAACCTGTTTGCATTTGTGCCATCAGAACTGGGGGTGTCCAAGCCCGAGGCACAGCTGTGCTAGCAAGAGAGGCAGATGTGACATGGAATGGCTGTGCTTCCTGACTGTCCCTGAGGGCCTGCCTGAGTCTGCAGTCCTCCTGTGTGCCAAGATGCTGGGCATCTACCTGCCTTACCTGTCTGCAGAATGGAGCCAGCACAACTTGCAGTGTGTCCACAAAACTTGCCACCATGAGATTCCTTATATGTGGCTCTGTTGGGTGTCAGCAGCTTTCCACCCTGCTGCTCATAGCCAGTGACGTCCATGTGCCTGTGGAAGGCAAGGCCATGGCACATGAAGGGTTACTGCAGGAGGAAGCACAGGGAAGAGGAAAGACAGATTTCAAGGCTCAAGTCAGCCAAAAAGCTGAAATTGTAGGAAGCTGCACTGAAAAGATGAAAAAATAAAGAAAAGAAAGGGACATTTGAATGGATCCAAGCCTGCTGAGCAGTATAAAGGAGAAAAACAGTGCCGGCATGAAACTCTTCCAGCTGCTTTCTGCAGACCCGGCACAGCAAATTTGTCACAGGAAGTAAAGCAGAGAAAGGGAGTGAGATGGGACAAGGCAAAGAGGGCACATGGAGGGAGGCTTTCTACCTCCAGCAAGGCCAGAGCGCTGAGCTCACCTCTGCGCGTGGGCCTGTGACCAGCACTGGATTTCGGGTGCTCTCGGAGAGGCACAGCAGGGATGTGGATGGGGCTAGATGGGGAAATGTCCCCTGGATCTGGCAAAGGCCATCGTGTCAGCTCTGCCCCCAGCTAGTCAGGGTGAAGCAGGGAGAAGAGTGGGCACTGGCTGCTGGCTGCTTGGTCTGCCTCCTGCAAGGCCTGTCAATCCCTCCCTTCATGCAACATGTGAATCAAGGGGAACAACCAAAAAAAAAAAAAAAAAGGAAAAAAAAGGAAAAAAAAGGAAAGAGAGAAGCAGCTGGGCTCCTCAACCAGTTTCAGTGCTTCCAGTGCTTCAGCCTCGCACAGCTGTGTGTGCAGGCAGAGGAGAACACCTCCAGCAGTGCAGACATTGCACATCCCTCAGGATCCCTTTCACTCCTAGGCACTTTGAAAACCCTAATTTAGCCCTGAGAGGGATATGCAGGTTCTAGCTGTGGATATTTAACAATTATCTAGAGCTGAGCAGGTCAGCCCCCCTCCTCAACAGCCAGTGGGAAGAGGGAGATATCTCCCTCCAAACCCGATTATGTGGCCTCTGGGTGAGTTATGTTGCCCTCACAGTGGCCCGCAGCAGAGCCTGGGCTGGTGCTCAGGCCGGAAGGCTGCACGCCACGGTGCCTCAGAGGAGGGACACCTGCAGGCCACTCACACCATGTGTCGCCTTTGGTTTCCCATCCTCTCTGCAGCCCCAGCCAAGCAGCACCTGCCCTGGGTGCTGGTGGCTTCCACTGGCCGTAGAAGCAAACTAATGAAGAACAAGGGAAAGACTGACATTGCGTCCTCATGTCCAAGAGATATCATGCCTTTCTCGGTCTAGGAGATGAAGTAGTTATGAAGAAGATGCCTTTCAGGTGTGACATGGTGTGTCAAGAGCGTCCTCAGGGGAAGGTTACCAGTCATGTCTGGTGGGAAGGCAGCACCATCACGTCCTGCAATCAGCCAACCCTGTGAGAGGCTGAAATGTTAATGGTTAATGACTCAAAACAATGGCCCATTTGCGGAGGCGGCAGGGTGCTTTGCACCCCCCGAGGGGGAGGAGGTGAGGTTTTGGGTGTGTAATGGCAAACCTCTGGTCTGCATAAGCCAGAGGGGCAGAACAATCACCGCCGGAGGCTACAAACGGGCTTTGAGGCCGATAAGAGACAGATCCAATTGTCCTCCCTTACATAAGTTACTCAGTTGTAAAACTCTTCCCACACCTCCCCCTGGGGAAGGTCCTGAGGGTTTTCATCTCTTCTGATGGGGCATTCCTGGCTCAACTGCGCTGATGTGAGAGGCAGCTGTCATGTCTTAGAAGGTGTCATAAACCATCAAAGACCCTCAAAGTGACCCCAGACTCATTTCTGAGGCCTTCCACCAGGGGACTGAAAGTTCCCCTCCAGGGGAGGTACCTGGGCTTTCCTACCGAGCCTGGGTGTATGTGAACCCATCGGACTTTGTGTTTCAGGGCTTTTTTCCCCACCCCCAACAAATCAAGACTGCGATCATCACTTTGACCCAGGGACACTAAACTGCAACAATCAAGTATTGCCGTGAGATCCGTGGATGGTGATATGTTTCTACTCTTACCTTTTCTTTCTCTTTCTTTCTTTTCCCTTGCACATTTTCTTAAGTGAGTGATATTTTTATGCTTTCATATTGCCATATTGCTATCGATAATAATAACCAAAGCTGCTACATACCTGCTTTCCATTGCAACCAAATTGTTCTAAAATAAACCCTATGTATAGATATATCTTTACAAACACCGATCATCCAACGTCCTTTCACTCTAATCCACCCCAAGGGATCTATTAACACGAACCTGGGTTACCCTTGCTTTTGGGGCTGGTCTTAACAAACCCCTGCCGGATGGGACGCTGGGGCTGTGAACCCAACTCCAGGGGATGGGATGGGGAGCAGTTAGCAGCAAAGAGGACGTTAAGTTAAATGCCGTGGTGTTGTGGAAAAAAGCATTGGGAAGAGAATTGATGGCTGGTCCTGTAGGAAAAGAAAGCTACAAGGAGGTTGGAGAGGAATTTTTTACAAGGCTGTGTAGTGATAGGACCAGGGGCAAAGGCTTTAAACTGAGAGAGGATGGATCTATGTCAGGTATTAGGAAGAAATTCTTTACTGTGAGGGTGGTGAGGCACGGGCACAGGTTGCCCAGAGAAGCTGTGAATGCCCCATCCCTGGAACTGTTCAAGGCTTGCATGGTGCTCTGAGGAACCCGATCTAGTGAAAGGTGTCCCTGCCCATGGCAGGGAGATTGGAACGAGATGATCTTTAAAAATCTCTTCCAATCCAAACCATTCTATCATTCTATGAAAAAGGGCTATGTAAAAACCATGAGGTTAATGAACCTGTAGCAGCCAGTCTGAGATGCAGTTTGTGTTTTTCACCTTTGATATTTAGAAAAGGCATACAAGAACTAGCTCTAATAAATACAAGATACAGGCCTGTGCCTGTAACTTCTGGGGTCACTTAGGGTCCTCCCTGGGAAGAAGTGAGCAGGAAAAGGATGGGAAAGAGCTTTCAGTGACACATACCAACAGAAACAAAAGCAAGCTGTTGCTCTGCTCTTGAAGGTGGCAAGTTAGGAGCAGTGGCTTGAAGCTGAAAGAGGAGAAGGGTTCAGGTTAGACTTTGAGACAAGGGCTGAGCAGTGAGAAGTCACCCACTGGGGTGAAACTTCCTGGACTTACATGGAGCTTGACAAGTGGTTCAGAAATGGCTTCTGCCAGCAGGAAATGTTTGTCTCCCCTGGCCCTCTTACTCAAGAAGAAAGTTGGAGTTTCTGAGAGACAGCCCTAAACCAATGTCATTTTCAGCACAGTGTTTTCAAGATGGTTCTCCAGATAATGAAGATAATGACACTAATTCTGTTTCTCAGGCAAAATTTCCATGTGATTTGCTGGAGGCTGTGCGCAAATAATGAACGTCCCTCAGAGTTCGATACTACAAATGGTTTTGCTCAGAAATCAATCTGTTGATTGAGGAGGTAATTTACTACTAAAAAAATTGTGTGATCTCCCAAATCCAGCCACGAGCTTAAGGAGAGGAGGCTACCTAGTCAGATGTGTGCTGTTGGCTTGGTCTCGGTCAGAACAAGCTTGAGCTCCTGCGCTCACTGCTTCCTCCGCTGCCTCCTCATCTTCACTGGCATCCCAGTGCTCCAGGTGCTCTGGGGCAGACTTTGTTTTCCTACAGGGCTGGTTCAGTGTGATGAACATGGGGGGAGGGAGCACAGGAGGCAGCTTTGTGCTGTCTGCCTGAGGATCCTTGAAATGGCTGGGCACCTCGTTGTGACGTGGAGCAATAGTTTGGAGATAATGATAACTTAAGACATATGTCTAAGAAGCTGTTTATAACTTTTTTTTTAACCATTCCCCTCTTAGTTAAAGGTCACAGGATCAAAAAGCCACAGCAGTCCAAGTATGGCTGTTCTTAAAGCTCAGGACCTAGCACCAGTCCCAGCTTGGCCAGACTTTGCCGAACCTTTGCAAGGAGATAGCCTTACATGGTGATTTGTACCAGCACACTTGTATAGAAACATTATGTTGGGATGCATCCAGTGTGATCACTGGAACATGTGAAACAAATGCCTTCAAAAGCAATTCAAGGTTTGTGGAAGCTTGAGAGGATTGGAAAGGCCTCTAGGTACCAGCAGAGCACAGCACAGCTCAGGCACCAGGTGCTCCAGCCCCCCAAACCCCACATCCCTGCCTGAAAAGGTGGCCCAGTTCATCCTGGTAGAAGTCTCTAAGAAGCTTGTAACCTAAAACTAGAAACACAGGAGCAGATCTTGTCACCTGGGCTCACCCAAAAATCTTCCCTTCAGTGATTAAAGCTATTTCAGATGGCAGCAGTGACAGTGACTGCCCTCCCAACACCAGATAACAACCTGCATGAGAACAGCCCACCAACCCCCCCCACCGCTGCCCAATATCCCAGGTACTGAGCAAAACTCCCACCAGCTTTCATATCCAGACATGTTTTCTATCAAGACTTAGCAGCCATTAAATACTGAACGCTGAAAATTTGGGGAGGAAAGGTGGCAAAACAAACTTTATTGCTATTTCCAGAGCTGATTCCTGAGGCACAAACACAAGTTTCAGGGAGAACCATGGCAGGCTGTTGACTGCTTTCCACATTCCAGCTGAGCCTCCTGCTTTCCCTCACTGCCCACCCTTCAGAAGCATGTTCCTACCTGGTCTGCAGACACAAAAAACCAAAGAGAGCCAGCAGCTGGATCCTACAGGAGACTTCTCCCGTGGCTTCAAAAATAAGGGTGAGGAAAGGGGAAAAAGGAGTTTTCGGTTGTTATTGCTTTGCTCTTTTTCTCTGCTAGCTCATGTAAAAACAGATGCAGAAAGACAAGATACGGAACTCTGTGGTTTCATCTTGCAACCTCAAACAGCAAACACTCCTCAAAAACAGTTTACTATGTGGTCACGTTACTTCTAAGAAAGGATAAGAAGCCCAACTGAAAAAAACACAATATAGTAATTGAAAAATAATATTTAGTCACAGAAGAGCTATAAATAAAATAAAAGATGCCCTGAGATCTGAAAGCCTCAACAACTCAATAGCATCTCTCTCTCAGGAGGTTTCTTCTTCTTTTTCTCTTGTAGAGATGCTTCAGTTGCTATTGATACAGGCACCTCCTCCCAACAACCAGCTAAATGGTTTTCCCAGCCCCCCTCAAGTCTCATTAAAATAGACGCTTTTTAGCATGTGCCAGGAATATCCTTATGTGAAATTTGCTAAGATGTTGCAACTTCTATTTGGTTTATTTTGAGTGAGTACAATGAAGCAGCGTGAGGCAGGGCTCTGAGGCTGGGGACAAACATGGAAAGGAGAAGTTCATTAATTTATAGTAATTTTGAACTGCTAAGTTTCGTTTTCATGTGTACTGCTAGCACGGTGCTACAGAACAGGTTGAAGATTAAAAAAAAAAAACAAAAAAAACCAAAAACTTTAAATACCAATATGTTGACTATAGCACTTACAGCTTCGCAGAAAAAACAGATGTTCTCTAAATGCAGATGTTGCCAGCACTGAAATAACAGCTGGCATATACTGATAATTACTAATTGGAATCGTTCAGTGGGTAGAGCTTAACAGCAGCAGAATAAAGGCTTAGTAACAGACTGACTCCGTCTCCCAGCTCCAGAGAGTGTCTGAATTTCTACTTTGGCTTCCCTTTCTTCTTCCTTTTCCTTGCCATTTTTAATTTCAGCCTCACTGGTGCCTTCCAGCAGCCTCTGTTCCCTCTGCTGCCGCCCTGGGTACCCACCCCACTGGGGCAGGTCCCTGCTGGTAGGTGCCAAAGCCAGCTCCTCCCCAAGGTGGGCACTGAGCAGGGAAGGAGGTTCAGAGCAATCAACCCGAGGGGTGTCACCCACACTGGTCCCCCTCCCACCGAGGGCAATGTGCCTGCTTGGTGCCAAGCATGGAAACTGATCCTCAAACACAATTTTGGTACAGTGAGTGCAAAGTCCCACTAACCAGCACAAGGCAACTCAGCAGGAACATCACCTTGACCCTGAGGGGTGAGACCTGGAGCTGCGTGGGACTGTGGGCAGAGGAGACACAGGGCCAGCAACTGAGAATCCCAGGCTGTTTATGCTGCGAGTGGTAGCTCCTGTTGTTAGTCACAGGCACTGTGAGCAAAAATGCTGCCTCACACATCAACAAACAGCAGAAGCGAAAGAGAAAAACAGACTGACTTGATTTAAAGTAAACATGAGAAAAACAAATCCACCCTAACCCTCACTCTGTGTTATCAGAAAGGTACCAGGCTGTAGGAATGCTGTGGGTTAAATTAGCTGGTAATAGTTGATTTTGAGTTACTTTTTTTTTTTGTAAGAAAAGCAAATCGACCAGTTTTTCCTACGGACTGGAAAATGCCAAGAGCTGTAATACCCTTCTTTTAAAGTTCGTCTTCAGAGATGTGAAGATGATTCAACAGTAAAGCTGGATTGTGGCCAAACATATCTGAGGAAGAGTCCCACTTCCATGGTGTAGTGGGTTGTTCTGCCTGGCCACACAAAAATTCTGGCTATGGGTCTCCCTCCTCCCTGTTGAGACACCAGAAAATCCTCTTTCCTCCCTTCCTGGGGAAAACCTCACTGCTGCGATGGAGGGATGGGAAAGGAGTACATCCGTGCACTTTCCACCTATCTCCTATTTTTGGTGGATTTAGACCGAGGAAGAACTGTAAATGAGTTTTGAGTCAAGGCACACTAGGCTTGAATTCAAAGCCCTCCTTCATAAGCTAGCTTTTGGCTATTGCCAGCTTTGGCAGCCCAGGTGCTGGTGAGCTGGTGGGCCTTTGTGTCTGGGTGGGCCCTCAGCGCACGGAGCAGGGCCAGAGCCTGAGCCTGGGCACAGCTGCTGCGGCCACGGGGGAGACTTTGGATCCCTTCAGCCACAAAGCCTCCTCCGTTCCCCTGAGCCATTAGTGCATACAAGCACATGTACACACTCACACCGAGGGTTTTTTTGCAGGGTGTGGCTCGACATTTCCTCTCCTGGTTTCACTGGGTCAAAGAGATACATTTTGCAATGAACAGACAGGAGGGTGTCCTGCCTTTTGAAGATGATGTCTGGGAAAAAGAAANTATATAAAAATTAATTGTAAGTACATATACACAAATAATTATGTATATATGTGTTCTCTTTGTTTTTTGGGTCTAATTCTGTCACACACCCCTTTTCTATGGAGGGCTGGTGCAGAAGGGGCTGCTGGTGCTTGTTCCTCTGGCCCTCGAAGTGTGCACATCCCCCTGAGTCCCCTTGCCCACCACGGGCTGTGGCACTGGAACACCTGTAGTGCCCCATGGGAGGTGAGGACACTTGCCTATAGAAGCCTTGTGGGTGCCCTCTCAATCTCCAGTGTGTCCCCACTGTGTGACCTCCATGCCACCTGTGTCACACCATGCCTGGCCCTCAAACCCCCTATGTCTCCCCTATGCTTCCACATGCTCTCCCAGGTGCTCCCATGTCTCACTGCCTCCCCACTGTCTCCCCTCCTGCTGTCCTCCCACACCTGTCCTTCCATGTGTTCCTACACGTCCTGCCACACTTCCATGTGTCCTTCCCACCACACCCCCTAGGTCTCCTCTGCCCCCACATGCACCTCCCGTGTCCCACCTGTCCCATTTCACCTTCTTAAGTGTCTCTGTGTGCCACACATACTCCTCACACCCTNGAGGGTTTTTTTGCAGGGTGTGGCTCGACATTTCCTCTCCTGGTTTCACTGGGTCAAAGAGATACATTTTGCAATGAACAGACAGGAGGGTGTCCTGCCTTTTGAAGATGATGTCTGGGAAAAAGAAACCCTGCCTTCTCCAGGCCCCAGGGGAGCATACCTGAGTGACCCTCAGAGAGCCCCCCTAATGCCCCCACCACCCTCACACCACCTCGGCGTTGCCCTACCAGGGCTGGGCTATCNCACATCCCACCAAACCCCCTGCATGTCCCCAGCGCTTGTCCCACTATGGCTCCATGCCTGTCGCTTGCACCCTCCTTGTGTGTGCCCCACCAGCTCTCGCAGCTGCCCCATTCCTTACTGTCCCTGGGCAGAGGCTGCTGACAGCTTTGTACAACGTGCTGCCAAACGCTCAGGTGTCACTTTCTGCTTCTGGGAGAGCAGCGAGGTTACCATCTAAGATGAAAGCAAAAACCCCTTTCCTCTTGTGACAAGCACTACTTATTTCAAGCCCATATGAGCACAGTCTTGAGTGTTTTGGTGTAAATTGCCTGCTTGTGACACACAAACTGGTTCCTGAAACAAGACTGCAGGCGGCTCACTGGCTGCTTTGGTCTGGGGCTGTCTCAGCTTTCAGGATATAACACGTCCCCAGGAATTATTTCAAGCTGTAGCAAGAAAACACATGGCAAACTGTCCAGCTGCTTGCAGTAGCCCTGCAACAAGATCTGTATTGTGAAAGTGTGACCAAAGATGGCAGGAGAGAGAGGGTGCCCCATGGCATAGCTGCATGGCCAGGTAACCAACATAGGTTGTTATTGACAACCAGAAAGCAATAAACCTATTGCTACATGCTTTTTAGGCCAACTTTTGGCTGGCAAACAAGGAATGTGATGGACCTTCCCAAGGCTGGTATTTCTGGTGTTTGCTTTGGGTATTGACATTTCATATACCATTGTTAAAGAGCTGGGAAAAAATCAGTTATTGATTGGGACCGAGCTATCTTTGTAGAAAGGCGTAGGGGCCTTGTTTTCACAGTGTTTGCACATCTTCTCATTTTACTGGGTGTGGAGAGAGACAGGCTGAGTCCGTGACATTGTGTCACCTGTGCAGAGACCTCCCACCCTGGGTGCCACTGAGGTGACAGGGTGGCTGATGGAGAAGGCTAGGTTGTGTGGGTTAGACTGGTTTCACATCCAGCTCAGCATCCACCTCCAGATGTGGCCAGACATTTTGGGAGGAGGGAGGACAGAGCTTGTGATGCTTCCCCTGCCAGCCTCTGAGATCTTTGCTCACTTCCTGCAGGTTCCTAGTGCTTTACTTAGTTTCTTGACTGCTGCTGCTGAGGGCTTGAGCTCGTGCTTTGGCGGACACTAAGCACAGGACCCAGCTCTTGACCAGCAGTGGTCTGTGCAGAGCCCGTGTGAGTCCAGGACTCTTTCTTCTCCCTAAAAATATCTAGTTTTGCAGTTGTACGTGTTGAATTTCATCTGCCCTTTGATTCCTCACCATCTGCAGTTCTCACAGCCTGTCCTTGTCCTCAGACAGCTCCTTATCAGAGGCCAACTCTCTCACCTCCCTCCTCACCCCTTTTCCAGGCCGTTTACGAAGGGCTGAGCAGCCGAGGTCACCGCACAGACCCAGACCCCGATGGAAGGTCACTGCTATCATGCTGCCACATGAGAACTGGCTGTCTTCTCCCAACCTCCGTTTCCTGTTTTTCAGCCCATTATTTGTAGATAGCAGGACCCGCTTTCTTATGCCTGAGTGGCTGCATTTCCTGACGAGCTTTCTCTGCAGCCTCATTCAATCCCGAGCAGCTTCCTGGGCTAATGGAGCTGTTGTGCCCACAGGAATGGTGTGCTGGTCGCAGCTTGCCTGAGCCTTGGGATGGTGGTGTATGTGCCTGCAGGTCCAGAGCCACCCCACCACTCTGGTGTCTTTGGTAGAAACACACGTGTTTTGGGTCCCCCCTGCAGTCAATGAGGGGCAACAACTCTGGACGCCCCAAGGGACTGGTCTCTGCCCATCATCCAGGGCAGACAACCATCATCTGAGTGTCCTGCAGCCACCGACTCAGGGCTGAACAGCAAATAGCAACAGTCTCAGCTCAGCAGAAGTCTGTAAGAACATGTGGCTAATTCGGTGTATGCACACGTGCTGCCAGGACCAGTGTGGTTTCTGAACAAGCCCAGGTGATTTTGCAGCTGGGGAGGACACATGTTTCTAACACTCCTGCTTATCTCACGTGGTGGTGAGTCAAGTCTAAGAGCTTTGTTAACTCTGCTCTCTCCATTTCTCCTTGTTGCCATCAAGCACCCAAGATTTATCACCAGCTGCCACACTGGGTTGCCCCTCACCAGCAGCACTGAGGAGTCTGTGCAGTAGCTGTAGCAGCACCATGGTAGCACATGCTGGATAGGCACAGCTTGTTTCTCTTCCCACTGCATGATGACAAAAATAACACAAAATGGCCACAATTCTCCTATTGTTTTATTTCATGATCATTTTCTTCTCCCTCCTTTCTCTGCCCTACCAAGGGACGTTTTGGCAGTTTGCAAACATCCCCCTGTTCACATTCACTGAGTGTTACTACAGGCATTTCTTTCATGTGACAGCTTGAAAAAGGGATGTGAAAGCTTTCCTTCTTGTCTTCCTGGCCTTTCCCTCCATCATCTGACCCTTATGAATGCTCTCCAGCAAACAGTTTGCATTTCTTGCATGGTAGAATCTGGAAATAATTGCCTGCCACAGCACTCACTTCTATCAGTGAATAATCTTGTGTAATTGCGCTGTGGTCTTTGCTCCACAGTTCATTTTCTTAGCTCAGAAATGTGCTTTTCTTTTTTTTTTAACTATTGCATATATTCTGTTTATCCCCACAATTCACTGTTGCCAATAAAGCAGAAAAATAAGGGATAATCACCACTTAAATGCTTTAAAACCGATGCCATGTGTGGGGTTAAAAAAAACCCCAAACAAGCAGAAAGTCCTACCATCTTCAGAGGAATGTGCATCAAATGTGCTCTAGCCAAAGTACTCGCTTTTTCTGATGGATCATATAAAAAACACAAGGTCCTGATAATCTGACAAGCCACAGTTTGGTTCCTTGAATCCCCAACCACAGCTCAAAAGTTGGCTGACTTGTATCAGAGGCTCTGTAGTTCTGGTTGTTGCTGATCATTTGTTTTTGGTATAGCAAGCTCTGGGAGCAGTCAATGTCATAATCCTGTGTCACTGTACAGCTCCAAGGAGATTGCTGATAAATAACGATAATATACACACACAAAATGGGTACAGGCAGCAGCCAAACAGGACAATAATTGCTGTCTTGGTGGAGCTTATTAGCTTAAATCAGGCAGAAAGAGTTTGTGTGAATGGACACCACCTTTGTAATTTCCTGGGGGGGAAAAAAATGCCAATACACAGCTTTCAAAATACGTGCCCTGAGAGATGCGCTTCATGTGACCAGGGAGGAGCTCTAGATATGTGTGTGCATTTTTATTTTTTGGTGGTGTCTAGTATTTACCCCAAGACTGGCTACAGAGAACTAAACTGACCCTGTTCGATCTGGTCATCACCACAACCCAGACCCCGTGAGAGCATCTGTTTCCTCACCTAGATTTGGTCCTGCACTCACCTCCCTGAAGTGACCCAAACCCAGCTGACCTAAAAGTCCTCCCTAAATCTGAGTGACATTTCAGTGTCTTGGGATGGTTCCTCCCATTTTCAAAGCCCAGGAGCATCTGCTCTGCACACCCTGGTGTAGCTGCCCAACTTTCACACCTCTGAGCAGGACTACTTCAGGTTTTGCAAAAAACGAAGGATGTCCACAATACAATTCTCTAGCTCCAGTGTTAGCCCAAAGCCCAGCTACTTGGTTGCCCACCCATGGTCTGTTTGTATAGGGAATTATTCCAACAGAAAGCTCTGGGCAGCTTTTGGCCGGATTCAACTACATATCCAAGCTGCTTTTTGCCCTTTCATTTATGGAAAGTAGTGGGAAACACAGGTACAGTACCTATTTGTTTAACACATCTCTATTATACAGCTTGGGATTGATCTAAAACAGTAGGATAGCTTATCTATCCTGAATACATACATTTTAAAGACATAAAGGGGGAGTCTTGGTTATAGTGAAATTTATGAGCGTTTTCCCAGATTTGCATTCACTACCCTGTGAGTCCTGTCTCAGATTTGCCATCAAGCCACCCTCTTTAGGTTCATCTCTACAGATGAACCTCATAGCTGAAGTTCATCGAGTTGACAACTCCCGAGGAGAGTCCCCACAAGGCAGATTTTCATCTCTGTTGGCTGGCAGTAGTGTGAAGTCAGAGGAGTTATTCTCAGTACCTATTGGTTTAATTAAAATTAGCCATGTCCTCAGTCAGTGGAAATTATCAAAGAGGGAAATCTTAGGGAATTCTCTGCTGCTGAACTGTGGAGAAATGTATGCAGAAATAGGATTCCCAGGTCCCTCACTCAGCTAATGAGGTGCACGGCCTGGGCCTGGTCCCCTCGGTGCAAATATGGGATAATCAGTGTGGTCTGGAATTGCACTCCCAGGAGAACCAGTCCATCATGCTCCCGCGCCGCAGCTCGAGTCTTCTTCCATTCTGAGTTAATAATAAACACAACCCAGCTAAGTGATATACGTGACATGTTTATTACCATGTCCTTTAGAAGCAATTTCCTTTCTGCTCTTTTTTCTCACAGACAGTGCCATTACCAAGTTAAAGAGAACAGAAAAAAAAAAAGTTTCCAGACTTGATCTTTCCCAGATGAAATGACAAAATTACTGAACCAGTGTATACTCCTCAGATCTGTAAGGAGATATACCTTGGGGTTAACAGCTGCATTTCAGCAAGTCTTCAAGTGAAGGGACACAGTGAAATCAATTCCACATAGGTACAGCTTGTCAGCAGCAGATTTTTACACAGTTATACTGAAGCCATTTGTGCCTACGTGGAAGGCGGGCATTGTGACATTCCAAGCTATGTTTTGTGAAACCAGTTCCACCATTCCTGACATAACAGATTGCTCCATTCCATACAGGAAAAAAATAAAAGAGGGAAAATCCTAATGCAGTTGGAGCAGGTGACCACTGACTTTGTCAGAATTAGGATTTTCCGTGTGTGCTGCCTCGTTTTGGGTTGTGCAAGGCAAATGCCATGAGTTTTGCATTTATTTTTCTTCCTGTCCACTCTGTAGCCCCATCACCAGGCAACCTATTCAACTGAGGACCAGAAAATAACCCCTCTGTTGCAAATTGCTCAGTAGCAGGTGCCCTAAGCTGTCCTATGCATAATAGTTGCATATTGAGCGTGGTGGTGCTGGTTAATGGTTGGATTTGATGATCTCAGACACCTCCAACCTTAATGATTCTATGATTCATAAACCAGTGCAAATGAGGGTGTGCAGGCTGAGAAGCACAGGGAAAAAAGGCCTTTGGATTTCTCTGCACCAGTGTGCCCAGTGAGAAATAGTTTCTGTACATGCTTTCAGTTCTTTCTGCTTGGAAAGAAAGAACACAGCCCCAAGGCACAATCATTACAATGGGTTCTATGTAAGTTGCTCCTTATAAGCATTTGTCAAACTGCAGCGAGCACAGGACAGTGTGGCAATGTGTCCTCGTTCAGCCGTGCTTCCCATGGGCAATGGATCATGCTGGGAACTGAGCAGACTGCTCCTGGGTTCTGGCACAGGGAGGCAAGCTAAGGTGCTTGTTTTAACCTCTAAAATTCCAAATTATTTGGCTTCTGATATCCTCAGAGGGGCTACATTGAGAGTCTTGGTCAAAGCAGCATGAGCATTGTCTGGCTGGCTGGACCTGGGTGTTAAATCATCCCCTGGAAAGTGCTCTCTGCTTCCCTGTTGGTCAGAGATTTGGAAACTCTCAGAGCATCCTGCAAAGCTTGCAGTTGTGTGTCTGCCCACTCCATATTAGCTTTCAAGAAGGGTAATTTAGCAGTAGAAAAACAAGGAGGCACAGTCAGCCAGCAGGAGGGTGAGGTGATGGAGTGACAAAACACACCTGCCACAGTGTGAGGCAGAGAAGGACCCCCCACTCACCTTTCTCCAGCACTGCCAGACCAAGAGCACGTCCAGACCAAGCATGAAGAGGATCTCTTGGAAGGGTAAAACCCCTCTTCCTTGTGGAGAAAGTCTCAGGAGCTGGTTTTCAGGGGCTGCTGTCCTGTAAGGCTAGTCTTGAAAGCTGTCTCTGTCAGAGCAGGCAATGGGGTGCCCATGGAGCCCTCCCACCTCTGAAAAACCTGTTGTGTGACCCCTCATGGCCATCCCAACCAGTCAGTAGGCCTGGTGCCCCAGCAGAGTTTCTGCTTCTTGCCAGGCAGCTGTCATGAGGTTGGCTTGAACGGGGATGTTTGCTACAGCCAAGGGCAGAGATGGACACCCTCGGGTCTGTGATGCTGGGATATCCCCACACTGTGGGTCAAACATAAAGAACTAATTAAGTTTAATCCTTCTGAGGCAGAAATCATGGGCCAGATTTCAGCTGGTGTAAATCAGCATGGCTCTGCTGGGGTCAATGGAACAAACCAAGCTTGTGCTAGTACAGGCTCTGGATTGGTGCCTGCCATTGTGCACAGTCGCAAACACTGCTGAGTGCCATAAAATTAGAATGAAAGATTAATAAAATCATATTTTGCATTGTCCTCAGCACAGACAGGCCATTTGAAATAGCACAGCAGCCACGTATTGTTGGTGGCTCTGAACCATGTTGCTTTCAAAACACTCTGTTGTGTATAGAAATTAATATGGCTACATGGTGAAAAGTATTATCCTCTGCATTACTTGTTAATTTAGCCTTATGGCTAAACAATTAACTTCATTTAGCCTTATAGTTTTTATTTTAAATTGCACACGGCACTTCCAAGGACTTTGTAAGCTCAGCTGTTCTCTAGACTGTATTCCTGGGAACTTAGGAGGTGGTCCCCCTCAGGGGTTTGCTCGTAGAGTGTATTTGCTCAATACCAGTTAGAACCAGGTGTGCTGGAGGAAACATCTTTTCACTTTTTCTTCTCCTCCTGCAGTTTCTGCAGAATTCCTCTTTACTGACAAACTCTCTGAGAGAAGGGTTCATTGCAATTTACAATCACCACGGTCATTTGGCAAATTGAAGTCCACTCCTTTCCTTTTACAATACATATGATACTGAGTGAAAGACTTAATATGCAGATTTTTTGTTCCGAAGCGGCATCTCAGGACAATGTGCTAGCCTAAGACCCAGCCCCTTTTTCCCTAAATAAGAAAGTTAAGTTTTTCTTAAGTCAAGCCATTTGCTCCCTATGGCTTAGGCTCTGTTCCAGAAATTGTAATTGAACTTTGCAGGTTCTATCTCAAGCTTACTTGCTTAGGATATTAAAAGTTATTATTGCCTTAAAAGCAGTGATAGTAGATTTGCTGTTTAATCATATCATACGTCTGCTGATTTGCAACAGAAACAACTTCGTGGTTCAGCTGAAGACTGGAGCTGAAAAAAAAAGATCAAATTTCATTTCTTGGAGGTGTAATAGCCTTTATTCTTCCAATTACTCACCTATGTCTTCTCAGATTAGAGTTAATTACTGGGAAAGATAAGATGCTCTTTCTTTCATTATTACAGCTGGAGTGATACTGGATCAGTATGACTTGGTACATGTTCATTGCACTTTGAAAGACACATTTTCCAGTGAAAATTGACAGAACAATTTCGGCAGACATAAAACCTCGTGAATTTGCACCAGGCCTGCAGATGCTGCTGCCACAGAGTAAGTTTCCATACAGATAGATCAGGAGAATGGTGATGTGATTTCTCTTAGAGGTTATGAATTCATCAGTCCTCAAATGTGTTACTGCTTCGATTTCATGTCCCTGGCACACCCAGGGTGGTTCGCTGTGCATTTCCTCATAGAGAAGGTGCCTTACTAGGCCAACTGGATGACAACAGAAACCTTAACAGGCACCCTTCAGATATGCTAAAGAGTTGTTAAGCGTCTGCAGATCCCTGTTTGATGTCCTCTAAACTGGAAAAGATTTCCCAAACTAAAAGGAGTTTCCAAACAGCTGTTGCTGGGATAGCCTCGGTTCCTGGGCTCAGGTTTTGTCCCTGCATTTCACAAAACATCTTTGTAGCTCAGACTGGCAAAGCTTGGGATCCTGTGGCACAATCTCACCTGAGACATATCTCAAAGGTAGCTCTGATTTCTCCTGGAGCTTCAGGCAGCCTGAAGTCCCTCTTCACTGTGGCCTTGCTGCCTGACCTGGGGGTCATTTCCTCTTAGCATCCCCTGCTTCAGCCCAGTTTGGTGAAGCCCTTTGCTATTATGGGTGGGCTGTGCTTTCCAAACATTTCCAACCATCCGTGCACCATCATGCTTGACTTCCCACCTGTCTTCATTTAAATCCCCCTTGAACACTCAGTCCTTCCAAGAGGCCTATAAATGCTAACCTAAGTCAAGATAATGTCATTATCACTGCCATCGATGAAGTAACTCATCAAGTGCTGAAATAAATCACTTTCCCTGGGGATTACTGCCTGAAAGCCAAATGTAATCAGTAAAGCTTGGGTTTGACAAGGCTGTCACAGATAGAATTCATTTACTAATGAGTTCCAGCCTAAAAGTCCACATTGGTAATGTGTCTGTGGTTTTAATGAAACATTACAGAGACCTTTTTCTCAGTATTTTTTGCTTGTTAGATATGCTATTTGTCAGATAAGTCTTCCCACTTGACGAGCAAGTTTTTTCTCTCTCTTCCCCCAGCTGAACAACAGGTCTCTAAGCATTGTGTTGCCAAATTTTGTTTTCTAAAAATCTTATTTGGCCCTTTGGAATAAGGATCAAATCAGCCAAAATCAACATGTCAGCTATGCTATTGCCTGTCTGTGAAGGGATATTGCCTTTTGCAGAGGTTTTTACAAAATAGTTCTTCCTGACAACTGCCGAGTGAAAAAGAAAGGTGCTATCTGTTCACCACGCTATCAGGAGAAAACTTGAATCATCGATAAGGATGGTTTCTAAGCAACCAAATGCAGTCTACAACCATAATAACAGCACTTTGAAAGTAAATCACTTAGTCTGGTGCATGCTCCACTCTCCAATTAATGGCAAATTCTTATCAGCTGTATTGTCTGGCAGACACACATTTGAAGAGCTGAAGTGGTTCTAAAACAACACTTCAAGTGGTAGAACAAAACTCAGAGTCATTCAGATCCCCCAAAGACTAATAGTTTTATAGAGTTTTTACAGAAAAATGCCCTGAAGATTTTAATGGAAAATAACAATTCTTACATTTTCTACCTCATAGGATATTCTGGGCAAAGGTATCTCTGTTCAAGGCTGACTCCCCAAAGCTACAGAAACTATATTGCCATAGGTTTTTGGATATTCTACCTGATTTTCCCCATAGAAAAGTGACCCAAGTACCATCAATGTAGTATTTATTACAGTGCAGAAAATTTGCTCTTTGTAAAAGAATCACATACTGCATCATTGTCTGCTCTACCAAGGTGTAAAAACCAGTTAAAGAAGGATCAAAATGATCTTTTTCAGTAAGTAATATTGCAGGAGTTAATACAGAAACTTGTAAAAAGTACCTTTTCCTGCCACAGTCCACTTCCCAAGTCCATCACTCGTCAGCTTGACTCCCTGCCATCCATATTTCTTGCTTGCCTGCTTCTCTTTTTCATCTTACTGCAGAGAGAGGGTGATGCTCCCCAGTGAGCCGGTCCTAGAGGAGGTCTTGTCTGTCCCTGGTAGCCCTTCTCCTCTTCCCATGGGCAGAGGAACGTGGGGAGCAGCAGCCTCCAGTTTCTCTTAGCAGGGAAGTGAGCCAAGAGGACTCACATCTTCATCTCCATCCTCCTGGTACATTTTAACAAGCAGCAAGGGATTTAGGGGACCTGATGGGCCATGAAAAGGGATGTTTTAAATGTTTTAAAATGCACTGCAGAAGAGAGCAGCAGCAGGTGGTTGTTGTTCCGCATGAAGCAGGTTTTTGTGAGGAGGGAAAGGGCAGCAATTGTTTCTCAGGTGGCCCCATTAAGGACATTGCTGGGAGCTGGGTGCTGCTGACACAGAGCACTGGGAAATTGGAGACTGGGGAAGCACGTATCCTTGTGGTTAGGCACCAGCTGAGAGGGGTGGCAGGGAGTCTGGAGAGGCCTGCTTCTTCATGTGCATGGTGTTGAAAGGGCCACAAACCCTGCGGTCCATGTGGGAACAAGGACCAGAACTTCAAAAAAGCAGATGTTTTCTGAGGGGAGCACAGGCACTGCGGCCACCCATGGGCCTGAGCAGCTTACAAAGAACTTTTAATGCTGCAATTTGGGCCCTTATAAGTGGCATGCTAAGATCGCCCCATAATTTCTCTTGACCTAGGTACAAGATGGGAGGCGGAAATAGCACATCTGCCCTTGCTTTATCTGATTTGTCTAGTTTGACAGTGTCTGGTACAAAGGTAGTGCTGCACACAACTGAAATACAAGCAATACCAAATGGTTTTTAGAGGAGTTTTAGAAGCTCATCGGCACAGCAAACAAGAGCGGGAATCTGTGTTTAGGACATGGAACAGCAAAAGACTGTGACTGCCTTAGCTGCAGACTTCTATGCTAACATACATTTGAAAAATGTAAAAATTTTTTGATGGCATCACAGAATCTGTCCACATGTGAAATGCTCCTGGCAAGCTTAATACATTTAGTTTTGGGAATGTAACCTCCATTTCTTCAAATGCATGCAAGAACCAATCTCCTCTCCAACTGCTCTCATGGAAGGACATCTGATCAGAAGCCTCGACACAGGGCAGCCTTTGGGGAGCAAAATGTCCTTGAGTCCACGACAAGCCACCACATGACAGTGATGTGTCTGCTCGGTGGAGGATGCACAATGCCATTTAGGAAATGATGGGAGAGGAGGCATGAAGGGAGGAACCCCTTTTATAGCAAGTATGAGGATGTCTTAAGCTGAATTGGATTTGGAGACTCGATGAACAAGCCAGATGTTTCAAAAGGAGAATTCTGGATACTTGCAGGGACTCACACCTAATGCCAAAGAGATGAGAGAAATAAAACAAAGAAATGTAGTGATGTGGGCTTCCCCCCCACCCCCCAATTCATTTATTTCTCATGCTACCTGATTAAAGATCATATTTTTATTTAGAAACCAAGGTGAATCCTGGGAATGCTTTGAGGTCTGAAAGAAAGGGGTCCAAGGAATGTTTGTTCTAGTGGAGAGATAATGTCATTATAAAAAAAAAATTCAAGATATATTTCTCATGTATATATGAAGAAGGGCAGCTATTTAACGTTGCAGTGAGCAGCAGGGTGTTACAACACACTGCAGAAGTTGAAGGTAACTAGGTTCTTGTTAATAGATTCCTTGGGGTGGACTAGAGTGAAACAACACTGGATGATCAGTGTTTGTAAATACACACATGTAGGGTTTATTACAGAACAATTTGGTTGTAAAAGAAAACATGTATGTAACCATTTTGGTTATTATTGTCTACAGCAATATAAAAACATGAAATCATTGCAATATGAACGCGTGACAACATCACCCAAGGACATGCAGGAGGGAAAAGAAAGAAAGAGAAAGGACAAGCGTGTGAAGATCTCACCACCTGTGGGCCCTGCGATGAGACTGGGTTGCTGCACGGTCTTGACTGAAGTGGTGGTTGCAGACCTAACCCATCGTGCTGGGAAGATATCTAAGAAAGTAGCAGGGGGAAAAGCCTTGGGAAAACCCACAGAACACCCCATCTCTCGGGTTTATATTCACTCAGGTTCAGGTGGGAACACCCACATACCTCCCCTGAGGCAGGAGCTTCACACTGGATGATGTAATGTTGTGGATCACGGGACAATTCACGACTTCTTGACACCTTCTAAGTCAACACATCTGCCCATCACACCAGCGCAGCTGAGTCGCTTACGGCTCATCAGCAGAGATGAAAACTCTCAGGCCATGTGCCAATGTCCCAGTATGTTCCAGGTGGGAGGAGGGGGAGCCTCGCAACCCAATTGTTGTGCCAGGCAGGGCAACTCAGCATGGGGAGAGGCATCACCATGTCTCCCCGGGATCTGTCTCCTGTCTCACTACCCATCATTCACCTTCTGAAATGCCAGATCAGAGGTTGGCCATTACACACGCAAAGCTCACCTCCTCCATTTCAATAAAGCACCCCCTCGTCTCCACAAAAGGGGGAACTTTTTTAGTCGTTATCCCTTAATAGTTCTGTCTCTCACACAGGGAGCAAAGGACACAGACAACCTCATCCACATGAATCTAAGGGCAGTGGATTCCAAAGCTGAAACTAAGAAGGAGCTTGTGAGCATGACTTCCTTTTCGACAGAGCAGGGCACTGCCATGCTTCTTCTGCAGCTAAAAACACAGTCTGAAGAGGGTTTTGGTTCTGGTTGACCTGGTGGTCTGTGCTAGGAGGAACTCTTGAGGTGAGAGTAAGTTGATGCATTAGGCAGTGTTGGATACCCTAGGCTTGTGACAGTGGAGGGCCAGTAGGAGAGGCTGGGATAGGAGACCCATCACAGCCATCCAAACGAGGGCAAAGTGGTGGGCTGCTGTTATTAGGACAGCCCCTGCCTGTGCTGTGTCAGCCATAGATGTGTTCTCATGGCTCAGGATCAAAACACTGAGTAGCTGCTGCTCTGTGGAAAGGGCATAAGGATTGGAAAGTTCTCACCCCTACACCCACATCACAGTCACCCGTGTTATTAATTACCTTTCTAGGAGGAAATTTGCAAGTGCAGAGGTGAGAGATCTCTGGGGTCTTCACAGCTCTTAGACAAACAGAATTAAGAAGCCCAGAACCTCCTTCTCAGGGCAGTTTCAGATATTTCTCTCCTTTTTAAAAAATTTCCATGTCAGCTTCTCAGCTGTACTTGCATATGGGGTACATATGGAGGACAGAAAAAAAAGCAGTGACTGGCGCCAAACAGGGCCTGCTGCAGCTTTTAACAGTCCTCTCCTCTTACTATTAAAATGCGGCTTTGCCCAGTGAAAATGCTGCTTTATTGCTGCAAAAATACTTCCCAAAGACATGGCTCTTGGAGCACAGCAGGGAAACGTGATGTGAAGCAGGCGGCCTCGGAGTGGTAGGCACAGGGGCTGAGTGCAGCAGGCAGGTCAAGGCTGTCCCAGAGACTTCCAGCCCTGCTGACCTGGCTGTCAGGGCATCAGCAGCGTGAGAGCTGGTTCTAGGTGGGCTGAGCAGCACGTGGGTTGGGGTTCTTAGGAAAAGCAGTGATGATGCACGGTTCAGGCTGCCCTGGATCACAACTCAGGGGATGGGACCATGCTGAGCTTTCATCCCTCCATCATGTTTTGCTCCCCAGGTGGGCAGCTCTTCTCCATCTCACCTGGACATTAGTGGGAACATCTCTCCAGCTCCAACAGGCTGCTTTCACCCGAGACCTGGCCCTCTCCTCTTCACATCCCCACAGTCCTGCCCTCATTTCCATGCTCCTCAGTCTCTGTGCAGCAAAGGGCAATTGTACATGCCTTCTGCATCCCACCACCATGTCCCAGTCTGGGGCCAGCTGGTTCTTCTGCTGCCCACTATTTTGCATGACACTGTGTGCCAGTGAAAGCACAGTAAAAGACACTCTCACACCTGCTAGGTTCAGCAGAAAGGAGGGGAAAGAGAGACTTTATTAACACTTATCATGCTTTATACAATTCCCAACTCCACAAGGGATTGGAGGACATGTCACTTCCTCCTCAATCCCACTGGAGAAGAAGGATGCTCATCAAACTTTCTCTTATCACAAAAGGAATGAAAACCAGAAAACACCGTTAAGTAAACATTGGCTATTATTTACATGAAACTGTGTGAAAATTCTTTGACTCCAAGGTTAAAACAGCAGGCTTAGCAAAAAACAGGACAACAACACTGCCCAGAGGAGTGAGCCCTGGTGGGTCTCCTCTTGCCATTGGCCCTGGTGGGGAACAGGAAGAGAAGTGACAGCCAAGACCTGGAGGAGGACATGCCAATGAGGCCAGGAAACCCCATGGGTTTTTGATGCCTGTGGTGGGCTGTGGCTGTGCTGCTGTACCCGGGAAGTGGCTGGCAGCTCCTTTGAAGCCTCCTGCCCCATCTGCCTGCCAGCTGCTCCCCATGCTGCAGCTGCCCACAAAGGCACCGTGGGCGGGAGGTGGAACGGGAGCGATGCTGAGGCTCAGGTTGGGTGGGATGGTGAACTGCCAGCAGCAGGGACGGGCAGTGTGCCACCCATGCAGCATTGCAGGGCAGATTTTGGAGCCGTGGCTGTGAGCTATGGTCCTTAAGGTCTTCATCCCCTCTTCCACAGCACCTGGTAGTCTCTGAGCAGCAAGTCAAAAATCCATTTCTGATCAAGACAAATAGCACTTCGGTGGGATGCCAAATACTTTTTCAGGCATTTGGCCTGAAGCTGCAGGAGGACAGTGCTGTTTACAGTATGAACCTGCATCAGGACAGTGCTGGTGACTGCATAAACCTAAGTCACTGTTTCAGAGATGCCCAAAAGAGGGAAGAAGATAGGGGCTTACTGAGGTCAGTGAGGTCTTAAACCCTTTCTGCTAGTTCTTGCCAAGGCCCCTAGGAAAAACAGCTCAGTTTTCAAGAGTTGTTTTCTTGCCTGCACTATCTGTTCCTGTTCTCAGGCACTGTATGCATCTCACTCACCTGGCTGCATCCTCAGCAATCTGTGATGGCTGCACACCCTCTTTAAATGCAACAGCAGGCTGCAAAATACTTTGTTATCAAAGCTCTGTCTTTTGGCTGTACTGCACCTGTAATTAGTACCCGTTTTAGGGCTTCTTGCATGACACTGCAGAGTTTTCTTCACCAAACAGGATGCAGAGTAGATGGGAAATCTACAAGTGCATTGTTTTGGGTTTTTTTTATCCTTGTCTTGTGTTTCGTTTAGTTCAGTGTGTATATCCGACAGATGTGGTTAGGAACGTGGTTTAGTGGTGGACCTGGCCGTGCTGGGTTAATGGTTGGTCTTGATGATCTTGGAGGTTTTTTCCAAGGTGAATGAGTCCATGATTCTCTATTTTTGCTTTCCCCGTTTCACAAATACACACCTGCACTTATGCAGTAGACATCCTTTACCGCTGATACCCGCTCACATTATCTCTTCGTGCCGAAGTAAGACTTGTATTCATCTCTTCCTGTAGCAGCCCATTGGTGAAGAGCTGAACATTTTAGCAGTCATAATCAGCTAAGACCAATTTTGATGAAGTTACTTCAGAAGTGGAAAGTGAAATTAGAAGTTAGATTTAATTGTGAAAGAACTGATTGCACAGCATTAAGAAGTGGTGGGATTAGTAAAGAAATACAGAATAAAAATAATGAGCTTCAGGAAAACTGTTTTGGTTTTGTTTTTTTCCCCCCACAAGCATTGGTAAGTTTTCAGAAGACTTTGCCCACACCCAAAGTTACCCTTCTGTGAAAAAGAAAAGGATCCCATTTTTCAGAACTGTCTCTGAGAAGCTGTGAGAAATCAAGTATATTGTTGTCGCCTCACCTCAACCATTCTGAAATTTCTGTGGCAACCACAGCCAGAGACAGAGGTGAAAAATATTGGGTTGAAATGGAAAGGAATGAGTGGCTACTCTTGGGCTATAAGAAAATAACACAGGTGTTAAAGTGTCCTCCAGTGCCAACCCAAACAAAGGGTGGTCTCTGCTTAATTTTCCTTGGAGTGGCAAGGGTGTAGTTTCCAAATACAACGAGATCTCTTTCCATAAAATTTAGTTTATGAATCAAGATTACATTTTCAAACTGAGAAATTTACAAGTCGATGGATTTCTGGATTCATATGCTTTGACAAATGAGGTCGATTTTAATGGCATTAGCACTGAGTGGACAAATGGGACTAATTTGCAGGATAGTGGATTCCAGATATAAAAAAAAATCATTAGTGATAAAGATTTATGAATACCGTGTTCACGCTGATGAAATGCTTGGTTGTTGCTATTTAAAATTTAATACTAGTTCCCTTTGGGGTTTATTTCTTTGTTTTCATCCTGTGGCCTTTTTGAGGGCAGGAAAAGAAGACAGCAAAAGGATTTAGAGGATGCGAGTGGGGTCAGGCTCCGCACATGTTAAAGAAACAACAAATTGTCTGAGGTCATAGACATTGTTAAATTGCACTTAAAATGTCCAGTGCTTTTGTTCCAGCTGATATCCTAAAGCAGATGTTTGGTTGTTTATTCAGTGTGGAGATAAAGCTGAGCTGGCGTGGTGGGGACTGTCGCTTGCCGATGCAGCCCTCCTGGGGCACTGAGCCAGCAGGAGATGCTTCAGACGCTGGTGCTGTGCTTCCCTTCCCAGCAAGAGGAATGATGCCTGCAGAGGTGCTCAGGAAGAGGTGCCTGAGACCCAGAGGGTGGTGGGAACATCCTGACTCAGCTCCCTCCTGCTGCCTCACAGGAAAAGAAGAGGAAAAGGTGTGGGGATTTCTAAGGCAAGGCATAACTTCTGCTGCTGGATCTTTGGTGGAGTTTCCAGGCTGTCCCAGGAGGGAAACAGGTGGAAAGGGAGCAGCCTCCTTGAGCTATCCATGCCTCGATGGGACATGTGGGTTTTCCCTCTCCTGTGCAGGAGGAGGGCAGAGCAGCTCTTGGCAGTGTTGAGGCTCCTCATAAAGGCCACTGATTTCAGAGGCAGTTTTGCATCAAAATGTTTTTAAGAGTTTGGGAGGGGGTTTCCAGACTGAAGTGGCAGTACTCTGGGAAAGCTTTGGTGGGCTCTCAGCTCCTCTAAACACATTTCCATCAACAGCTGATGCCAGGGAATAGCATCAGGCTGTGTTGCTTCAAGCAGCATCACAAACCTGTTGGGTGCAAAATGCTTCTCTGGACCATTCTGCCTCGAGAACCTCTTGTCATGCACTATTGCATGGGATGCTGAGTAGCTGAGGCAGAATTCCTGTAGCTACTGAAATATTCTGACCTTTAAAGTGACCTTGTTCCTCTATCAATGACTAATATCAGTGACTAATAATCTTTCTTTTCTGACTGATCTTTTTTAAAAATAATAATTCTTGGGGTTTGGTGTAAGGTAGCGATTGCAAATAGACAACATTTCTTTAACTTTTCAAAATACACAGAAAAAAACAATTCCAAGAAATGCCAGAAGAAGGATTGGCTGGGTGAGTGAAGTTCTATTGCTCTATATAATGTTCCCTTTGCAATATGGGTTTGCAGTTTCATATTGTACCATAAAGAACAGGTAGCTTATGTGCCCTTCTAAGGGCACATGAGCCCTTCTAATTCACTCCTGTAACTACCTTCTGTTGGGCTATTATTAAAAAAAAAAAAAAGAAAGTGATCTGAATAATTTTTTGCCTCCCGAATTTCTTACTTTTCTTCTCACTTATTTTTGTCCTAAGATATTCGTGGCATTGCTTTTTCTTGGGGATGTTACATAAAAGACTTTAACCTGTAGCAGTTTAAAATTAACTCTGGCACAATGAATGTAATATCATCATATTATTCTAATAGGAGGTGATTTCCCTGCTTCAGAGACCAGAATATCTATACATAGCATCTGGTGGATTAAAGTCCAGGAGGGAAGAAGCTGGCAAAGAAGGCAGGGACACAGATGAAGACAGAAAAAAACCAGTGTATTTTTCCTTTTAACTGTTGGCACCTTCTACCAGCACACCTGCTCCATGGCCTCAACACTTGATGAGCTGATTTGATGAATCTGTACTCTTAGGCTTGTTTTCATATTTTGAGGTTACATGTTTGAGGTCTAGGGCTGCATTCATCCTACACCTGGAGCATCAGAAGTAAACATGCAGCTGACTGATTTCCTATGTCTTTCAAAATTGGGCATCTCTAGAGAGTGGTTCACATGTTGGGTGGGACATACTGACATCTGTTTTTAAACAGGCTAAGCCCAGTTTTGCAAAATATTTTCCCAAAATAATCTGTCTATATTCACAATTTGGGCAATTCAGGGAGTCTTGCCAAGGAAATGGACCTCCAAGTCACTACCCCAAAAGAAACCAGGCAGAGAAAGCACTTCTGCCCTTTGCCCAGCAAATAATATTTGAAGACAGTTAGAAAAGCATCTTTCAGTCACTTTGCAGAAGTGTTTTGTACCAATGAAGATGAGAGTGGGTGCTCAGTGACATTGTCAGATGCCAACCAGCAATGCATTTCCATCAAGATCAATAGGAGTTGGCAAGGCAACACTTTTCATGTTCTGTGAAGTAGAAGATCCTTTTTCTAAGCTGGCCATTAAATGCTCAAGAATCTAAATCTCCCTGAAAATCCCATTCCTCGGGAGTTAAGTTGCTTTTCATAAACGGTGTATTTGGGACCCTAAGTCGTTTTTCAGAATGCCTTTTTGAAACATGTCATTGTAGATCCTCTTAGATGCTGCTTGTGACCATACTATGTTGGGGAGGCCTGGTGATAGCCAAGAAAATTTGATTACCTATTTGTTGAGCATGTTCTTAGGCATAACAAGTGCAAAGAATAATTTTATTTAGCTTGAAGTATCTGGTAAACATGAAGAGAAAAAGAGCTGTGCAGTTGAACAGGTCTTATCTCAGTATCTTTATTTACATTTTCAAAGAACACTGACGCAATCAAGCTACCAAAAGAACTGCTTTCCATCAGCCTGGGAACAGAAACAAATTAGTCTTTAATAGTGTTGTGTGAAAACTATGGGGAATGTTATGTAAAACTGTGCAAACAGAATGTTTGTCTTCTAGTTCCAGGTCATTTAGTGGGCAAAAAGAGAGACATTTTGTGTGAAATAGCCATGAAGTGGTTTGCTATTATATAACGATAGGAACTGCTAGATCAAACTAATGGTGACATGCCGAGAACCAGATGCTTCAAAGCAAAATGCAAGACATCCCAGTGTGGATAATTATGAAATAGTCTGACCATAGGGGAAATTTCTGCATAAATGACTTTAGTCCTAAAAGGCTACATGTTTGTATTGCTTCTGAAAGGGTTTTAATCTGATTTCCCACAGACACAGGGCTTATGCAACCAGTGCAAACCAGAGATTTGCCTGGCTGTGCAAATCTCAGACTCCCTCCCTCTCTTGTCTACTCTCCTGTCTCCAGCAACCTCTGAACACATCCAATCTCTGCCACATGGAGCAGAGAGGAGCAGGTCTCACAAACAGTTAATTTCCTACAGGTTTCATGAATATAAGCTGCTCCCTAGTGAGGAGAGACAGGTAATAATGCCAGCTCAAGGTGAGCTTATACCTCATTAGAAACCAGAGAAACCACTCAGGAGAGCATCGTGTAAGTGCTCCAGCTGTGGGAAAAGCTTCAGCCATGGCTCTCCATCCACCTGAGAGGCAAATCCTAGGTAGCCACTGGCATTAATGCTGCTATCTCTTTTTCCTACTGATTATAACTTTGGATATCCTCAGGATCTAATATAAATGCTTAACTCTTTGTGACTGAGTGTGTTCTTAGCTTTAACAACCTCCAGGAGCGATGAGTGCTAGTTGAATAAATTGCAGATACGACATTCCCTTTAGGTGCCTGAAATCTACAGATTTCCTCGTAGCTCTTCCCATAAAGCAGCTGGGCTTAATTAGTGCATGATGCTCTTTATGGGCCAGTAGGCTAATTTGTAAATTAATTAGAAGTAAGTTGAAGGCAGTCTCTTGCCCCTTGGGAATGCTACAGTTAATTGCTTCAAGGTGTTGAAACCTTGTCTCTGCCACACTGGGTTGGTTGACCCTTCTCTGGAGTCAAAACCATGTTAGAAAATTTATGTTATCTCTCTTCTCAGACCAGGACAGGGCCGCTCCATGGCATCCATCTTTTTCACACTGGGCTTCTGTGGAGTCCTTGGGATGAAGAAGATACAGTGTATTCAGAGCTTGGCTGTCTTCTCAAGGACCTGGGCCACAGTGAGCTGCCCCATGCCAATCTTGCACTGTCCCTTGCAGTGTCAAATGCCACATCTTGTACCTCTTCCTCATCACCTCTACAGCAGCATGAACTAAATGAAGCCTCCTAGGAGAAGATCTGTGGTCCTTGCCATTGTGCTCACATTGGCCCAGGTGGTGTTTAATATTGAATAAAAGTTATAATAGGAAGGTCTAGGGTGGGAAAATGGGTCCTCTAAACTAGAAGGAGATATGTATTTGTGTTTCCCACAAAATTCAGCAGCTGGTATAACATTTCTAATGGGGGTAATACATTTATAGGTATTTTGACAACATCTCAAGGCAGTCTGATTTCAATTGCAGTTGCACAACTCGCCTTTTACTTTCCACCAATGTTTGTGCAAGGACTGTATTGTTCCTAGGAGCAGTATTGCAAAGGAACTTTGGCACACCCACCTCTGGGCTGCTTGCTCCTAAAATGAAGTAAGCAAAATAAAATCAATCTATATTTTATTTGGAAGCCCAAATGATTTATAAGATGAACCAACTTGTCAGGGATAGTCAGAACTGGCAAGAAATATATCATGTCTGAGATGGTGGATTACACGATTCAGCTGCTTGACTGAAACCCTCAAATATGCAGGAAAACATAGCTCTGGAGCCTGCAGAGATGTTAATTGAATAAGTTCAGAAATTCACACCGTATATATATTTGTCCCCACAATGAGCAGAGCCATGTGTTCATTCAGTTTTCTTGGAGATGTGGCTTTGATTCACACGGAAGTGCTGAAATAACCCAGTGGCCAGAGAGTGGAACAGCAAAACCGTGCAGGTCAGAAGGCACACAGACCCTGGTAAATCCAAAGGACTGATGCAGTTCTTACCAGTTTCTTTCTGAAATGAGGCTCTGAAGAATTTTGCTTGGTCTTTTTGGGAAGTAGCTGAGTGTTACGTGTTTTTGACAGGATGACCTATTTGATGTAACACTGTGCTCCTCTGAGACGCCATATCAGCATGTTATTTTCCATACCTTCTCTTTGGCCCTTGTACATTTGCGTCCATGCGTGCAGTATACTTTATGTTCCAGTCTTCTCTTGCATGTCTGCCACACATCCTTGTTTCCACACTCTCACATAATCTATTATAAGGGTGATATTTTTGGCTTTTAAGAGTGGTGTTAACAAGGATCAGACGCTGCCATCACTTAGGAGAGAGCTAGGTTTCCTTTGCCAGTTGTACTGTGCACTGGTTAAAAAAAAAAAAAAAAATCCATCAGTGTGTGGACATTACAGTGAAGTTCTTGTTTTTAGCAGGTGAAAAGCCAATACTCGACCTGTAGTGAGATTTGCTCATGGAAAACCCCTGGAAGCTGTTTTTAGCAGCAAGGCATTAGTCACCCTTGGAAGGCTGCTGGCTGCTGCATGCCTCTGGCTCGCGCCGTGCCACGCCACGTGCGAGGAGCGCTTTGGATGCTGCACAGCGCCAGCAGCCGCCCCCGCCTTGCCGCAGGTGTTGAGTTTAACTGCACGGCTCCTGCTTCTTTTAGGAAAACATTAGCTCACATTCCAGAGAGCCTTCTCTCCAGCCAGAAGATGTGGGCTGTGGTCCTTTCCTGTTCTGGGGGGCCCGGAGGGGTAAGGCCCCACACTTGCAAGGAGCGCGTGGTGGGATTTCTGTCAAACAGGTCTGGGGACACAGGGTGGTCAGGAGACAAGGCAAGGGTGAGGATGGGCTGAGAAAGGGATGTTTTCCATATCAGGTGGAGATCAGGCAAAGAGGAGACATCAGAGCAGTGAAGTCATGGAGAGAGGTCTGAGGATTGGAATCTATTAGATCATCAGAAGTGGTGGATTAAGTCATGCTGCACTAAGGCTAAGGCAACTCCTAACAAAACTTAGAAAGGGAAAATACAGGTGATGAAGGAAGTAGTCGGTCTAATAGATTAAAAAAATCTATTTTCTAGATTTTTTGGAAAATCTGGCTTGCCTGCAGGGATGCCACCTCAGAGCAATGACTCTCCTTGGGAAGAAGAAAGGCAGCTGCTCCCTGCTCAATGGTTACTCATCCTCTCCAATCTCCAGTTTCCCCCGAATCTCCAGCACAGCTGGGCCAGCCAGGGAAGGGACTTTGGCTCAGGGCCCCAAAGGGAGTGCCAGATTTGTCTGGCTAGTGGAGGAGAGGGGGGAAAGCTCCAGCGAGGATGGCACTGTGCTGGCTGTGCAGGCATGGCGATGTGCTTTGGCAGGAGTGAGAGGAGGCTCAGCCAGGTCCCTTCTCCCAAACCAGCCAGCCCTTTCCTTCCTCTGCAGCTGACACAGGGATTTGTAGAGAATAAAGGCTGCTAATACACAGTGTCATTGCTTTATAAGGAAATGTCTTGAAATAATACAGCTTTTGTTGATGTCCTTGTTTTATGACAGCCTAAGAGGGTGTGGACCTTGAGCTGGATAAACAGAGTTGAGAACAGTTTTTCTGATGTTGGGTATTAAACAAATATGAAAGTGTTAAAAAAGTTACAGCGTTTCATTTAGACATGTTGAAACACTGTGATGTTTTGTTTGGTGAATTTTCAGGGCCAGGGTACCCTTCATTCAAAATATGTGGAAAGTAAAACATGAAAAGTATAACAGAAAAAAAGGGTTGAACAGAGGGTCTTGTTTGATACAATGTTGTTGGGAGAGGAAAACTGGCTGTCTCAGCTGCTAAATTATTCCTTCAGTTTTTCTGCTAGGGGTCTCCTGAGCAATGGAGTGGGCTCTTAAATCTTGACAGAGGATCCTCCTGGTGCAGGGAAAGAAACCAAGATGAGCAGGTTGCTTAAGAGAGGCTTCAGTTGTGTTTTAACTAGGCAGGTCTCAAAAGCGTGTGGGAAGGCACAGTGCAGCTGAGAAACTCTCTCCTCTGTTTCCATTCTGTGGCTTCTGCAATAATCTTTCCAATGAACCTTATAAACCTCTAAGTAGTGGGGTTTTTAAAACACTGCTCTTACGGTAATAGTTTGGTTCTGCCCCCCTCGTTATGTGTTAATGGTGCCCTTCTTTTATGTCTACTAATAAAAGAAACTTAAACCTCAATGTTAAAGTCCTTATAAAGTTAAAAATCAAACACATCTGTGCTAGTGCTCCCCAATATACAAGACACTGATGTGGCTGCTGCATCGGGGGTAAGTGTCAGACCAAAGGAGCTTACCAGGTCAGCTGCAAGGCCTGTCCTGTGTTCGGGATCCCTGCCTCTACCTACAGGGCAGAGCTGGGAGGGAGCGTTTTACATAGCAAAAGGTCTCTTAAATGAGAGGGGGAGAGGTGGGCTAACTTCAGACAAATTAGACATAATGGAGAATACGACATCTGGAATCTGGATAGAACAATCCCTAACATGTATCACACTTTGATCATCTCCTTAATATAACTTTTGAGTGAACCTAATGGAATAAATTCATATAGAATTTATCTCCCTGCAAGTGAATTATCCAGGCTTGTTCACAAGTCTATGGAAAACTCTCTTTCAGTTACAGCCTTTAATTCTCTATACTGCCATTTTAAAAAGTAGGAAAAGAGGGATGTATCTGATTTTCCGAAACTGTCCAGGGTATCACGTACATACTGTGCAGATAGCCCAGTCCTCAAGGCACTAGAGTCCTTTTATTTTTGTTTGGGGGTGATGAGTGCATGTGGATTGGCAGAGTCTGGGCATTTTTAGAGAAAGCTACGGGTCAGGTGGCATCTTGAGAAGTCTCCCAGCTTTATATTTCCTATGGTTTCTGTGAGCAATTTCCTATTGGGAAAATTAATGCAAGAAAAATCTATAGGTGAGTGGGAAGTGTGGGCTGATTTCTGGAGAAAAGTACAGTGGAAAAAACACTAAGGCTGAATTTAGACAGACCTAGAAAATATAAAAATGATGCCAACTCTTTCTTTCCTATTGCCAAGACAGTGTGATTTTATAAATAGAAAGAGTGAGGGTCTCTGTAAGTCATTAAGAGGTGGCAGTTTGGCTCGCCTAATCTTGTTGTTACGTGCTTTTGTGCAAAAGCAAGGACTGTCTCCTGTGAACACCACGAAGGTCAGCTCTGCTTGTTACTAAGTGCCCTCAGAAGATGAAATCTCAAGATAACTTTTAAAGACAGACAGGATCTTGCTGTGGAGATCCTTGGAGCTTCTGAAGGCTGACAGGTTTCCATATGGTGTCCCCTTGGAAGCAGATAAAATATGGGTGGTCTCAGTTTTTGTATTCATGGATGGGAAAACAGTTTTGATCCCTGATGATGTTCCAAACCCTCAGCAAAGGTTGAAGTAGAGGTGCTCATGCTGGTGTTCTGGAATGACAGGGCTTGAGTCTGGTGTTAAGCCCTCCTTTGTGTGTCACACAGTGTGGCAGCCCTGGGGACCTGCTGTTTTGTGTCTGTGGGTAAAATGAGGTGTATGTTCCCAAGGACCAGCCAGGCAAAAGCAGTTGGCCACTTGGAACTGGCTTTAGGACCAAATCCAACCCATCGGTCCTCATTTGAGCCGTGCTGGTGAAGCTGGTGTGAGGTCATAGACCTGGTGCCTCTCTGAGATGGAAAGGATGTGCCCATCTGGACCACGAAATGAGCTGCTGGAGGCAGAATCCAGTTCCCACATATGCTATGCTTTTCTTAGGGTGACAGAAGGAATTTAAACTTTCAAAAATAGGACAGAAACATTAAAAAAAGAAATTATTTTTGTAGTTGGGAAAAGGCAGGGCAAGTAAGAGAGAGACATAGAATGGATCGTTATTTTTGCTGCCAGTGGTCCCAGGATGAAGGTAGGATCCTTATATATACCCACCTGGTTTCTACCACAGGATACAGCAGTTGACACGCTTCCACCAGGAGGGTTAGATTCTGTTAAGGCAGCATTTTCTCATGGAAAATATTTTCTGCTGGAACATTTTTGGCTAACTTTTGGCATGAACATGAAAGGCTCTGACAGCCATGCTACAGTTACTTCATCCATTAACAGCACAGAGGCTCTGGAGGGGCAGGAGGGGGCTAAAGGCACAGCCCCTACCTCTCTGTGGTGATGCTGAACATGGGCTGCCCTATCTGCAGCTCTGGCCACCCCAAATCACAGCGGTGGTGAAAGCCTCGGATGCCCACAGGCAGAGTGGGGTTTGGCTGAGTGGTGATGGCTGCATCTGCCCACGCAGGGCCTGCTTCCCGTGGGTGAACCGGCCGTATTATGACTTTCAGCCTTATTTTAATCCGATTGATGGGGTGGCCAGAGATGCTGATGGGATTAGAGCTCAGCAGAATGACGAAGCACTTGGGATTTGCCTTCGTGCGGATCCCTGCAGCACACCAAAGGGAAATGGCTGCTTCTGATTTACAAGCTGCAAGAACGTTGCGCCGAGGTGGAGCGTTTTCTCCCTGGTCCATAGCCACAGCTTGGCCTGACATGTTTTTGATGGTGTCTCATACGCTGTGTGTGGTCTCAGGCATTGGGACATCACTGTGCAGCCAGCGGGTGTTAGGCTCTGCTTCCCACGAGGTGACCTGGCAGGTGGCAGCTCTGTGGGCACCTCTCTTCTCTCCCCCAATCAGATGAGGACTGACAAAATTGCTTTTGGGGCTGCCCAGCTCCGAAGGGGATGGCGGTCTGGGCTCCTTGGCAGGTATAAGTCACCCAGTGCTCACTGACAGCAAGGTGGATTTGCACCATTTATGAATTTCATTCACTGCACTTAAAAAGACTCCTTTTTATTTTCCCCACGTGAGGAGAGAAAAGGAAAATTAAAAGCATTTCTACACCTCCTGGTTGCTTTGTTTACAGGAACTGTGTCTCTAAATGCTCCAGGCTGAAGCACCGGTGCTGCTAATAGAGTAAATTGCAAGTACCTAGCAGCAATCATCCCTGCCGCTTTCACAGGAACCGAGCACTCCCTCTTGAGTGAGCCTCCGATTTTAAGCCCTGAAAGAGCAGCTTGACACCCTGTGACCTGCCTGGTAATGTTCCTAATCCACCTCTTTATAAATACTCGTTCCCGAGGGGGGCGGTGGGGCAGCGGGGGAGGACGGCGAGTGCGGCGAGTGCGGCGAGTGCGGCGAGTGCGGCGAGTGCGGCAGGCAGCATCTCGCAGCCTCGCCGTGTGCTGTGCTTGCGGGAGGCTGATGAAGGTGGTCACAGGCTAAGTGGATTAAACCCGGGGAACGTCAGCTCAAAAACAGGAGCCGCAGCCTGACATGAAGATCTCGAGAAGTGAGAGGATTTGCTGGGGAGCAGCGCCAGGCCCCCAGAGGAAGCGAGGGAGGGCCCGGTCTCGCCGGAATTTCCTATGTTGGCTGTGGACACGGTCTGGAGATGCCCGGGGGATTCTCGGGGTATGGCTCTGCCTGGCTCCAAGCCCTGCAGCTTACACGCATCCTTGCAACATGCAGCTGGTGAGGAAAACCGAGGCAATGTCATCCGGGGGTAGCTGCCAGGGTCGGGTGCTCCCTCCCTCTCGCCCGATCCTGGTTTGAGCCCACCAAGTATCTGGGCTTGGTTGGGCATGGCAATGCCTGACACCGAACCCTTTTCCAGAAGGATAACAACACCTGGAGTTAAAAATAAGATGGAGACACATTAATTAAAAANNNNAAAAAAAAAGAAAAAGTTAATAGAATAACCATTACAATAAGGAAGAGCTAAAAGTAGGATTTAAAAATACAGTTAAAGTAATAAGAATTAGCCTCCCCTCTTTGTGACTCCCCAAGCTTTTTATTCCTTCTTTTCTTCATGCAGAGAATGATTTTCTTCATGACAGTGGCTGGTTTTACCTTCTGTCTTGTGCAGTGAGAGAGCATCTCCAGGCTTTGTTAATCACAGCAATACCCAAGTGGATGACAGTTCGTGCTCCTCTATAATAGCTGACATTTTTTGACTGTTCCTTTTGCACTTCATTCCATTTATTTGCTTCACATAGAGTGGTGTTAAGCCTGTCTTTAAAAAGTAGTTGCCCTTGTAATCTGAAGTGTGGGTGGTTTCACTGTTGGATAACTCAAATACAGCTGCCTGGTCTTTTGATCAAATAGTAAAACTAATGATTACTCTTTGACCCAGTATAATCATGTTAATTATTTTAAGTTTGAAGCTACTAAGTAGGGAAGATGGACAAATTAAAGCATGATGTGAGGGGTAGTGACTCTTTCAAGCTCAATATTATTACAATAATAAGTGTATCTTGCTTCATATAATTTTCCTAGATTTAAGTACACAAAAGAGATGCTGTTGCATTTCACACACATAGGTTCTGAGCTAAAAAATGTCAGCTCTGATCCCACATCTGTCTTTCAGCCCTTGGGAAGGGTTAGCTTTTTCTTTTTGTCCTAATACTGCAGGAGTTAACAGCTTAGGGGATGGAAACGTCTGAAAGTCTCCAGGAAGATAATACTTGGGAAGACAGGTTTAAGCTAAATAAGAAAGCAGATTTCACTGGCCTTCTTGGAAACAACCTGTCCAGAGACTTGTGATCCGTTTCTAAATTTAGCCTTTGCATTTCCCACGTACAGGAAGTGATGAAAAAGGCAGCACTGATCCCTGGTGAGTTTGGGCACGCACATCAGGGGCTGAACGCCTTTGTTTGTTTGGGACTGCGGTAAGTTGGGTGTTCTAAACATGACTCATGACAAGTTTAATTAAGACAAAAAACATGGGAAATGCAGCAGCAGGTCACGCATCTTTCTTTGCAATTTTTCTTGAAAATTCAATCTTGAAGATTTTTCTGAGAGATTTGAATGTGCTGCACCAGTGCAAATATAAATACAGGTTTTACACTGATTTTCTCTTTCCCAAAATTATTTTTACCCTTGTTTTTTGGATGGTGCTAAAATAGGCTGAATAGAAGAAACCTGACCTAATACATAAGCGCATTAACTTGTGGCAAGCCAAACTGCAGCTGATGAAAATAAAAGATGTGGTGAACATATGATAAAACTCCTAGTCAGTTTGGTCCTTCTCCAACAATGAAAAATATACTCCTGGATGAATCTGACTAAATGTATTAGACCCTCAAATACCTACTTGCCAATGCAGAACCTGCCTATTTCTCAGATTTTCAAATACACGTTTGATGTTCAGATGAGCCCACTTGTGATGGAGTGAGATTTGTTCCAGACTAAGCTTCACCTCTCTGCAGTTGTTCTGTGGAGCCTCGGATTTTGGTTCAGATAAGTTTCTTCCTGAACCTGTTTATATGAAGAACAAAATAGTCCTTATGAGTTGAGAGCTATAGGTACAGTGCTCTTGAAGAGATGACGTTGATACCTTTTTTTGCAGAGTGGACAACAAATTCAGGTGGTGGGCGATGACCTAGAGTTTTGTTCAGTTCTGGGAACTTCTGACCTATTTGAAAATCTCAGTGGTGCCCAGACACAGCATAGTGCTTAATGCCTTACAAATAACAACATATGTTGGAATGAACTTCATCTGCCCTAACATTGGCCACTTGAAAGCTGAGCATCCAGTTAAGAAAAGTACAGTGGAAAAAGCAGTCAGTTGGACTCTTCCTATTAATAAAGTAAAAAAAAAAGAGGCGGTAGGAATATCTGAAAGGAATTGATCCCATGTCTGCAGTAGGTGCCTATTTCTAACCAGTGAAGCCAGACAAGGGAGCCCTGGCGATTAGCTGAGACTGCCAACCTAACTAACTTCATTAAATTAAATTAATCCCAGACTCAGAGACAGGAGTACTTGTGCCAAAACACTCCTTCACATGCAGGACTTGTAAAAGCATGCTTCTTCAGGACTTTAGACAAGTTTATACCAAATTTTGAAAGTCTATTATCAAATAAAATTCTCTTGAGGGTTTTGAAGTCCAAGAAGAGCAGATTCATACTGGTGTGGGCAAAACCCTCTAGGCATGTGAAATAGATTAGCTGGGAAAGAGCTTTTAAAAATGTAAGATTTTTAGTTTAATGCAGCCTCTTGATTTTCCCTAGAACTTATGCCCTTAAATCCTCCAGAAGCATTTGAAAACTCACTGGCCAAATTAAAAAGATTAAATTTATGAAACTGGGAAAGTGAAATTTGGATTCTGAAGAAAGTTTATGTCACAGGACTTGCAGAGTCTATGCCAGGATTCAGAAGTATTTTAAAATGCATTTAGATTAAAATTTCCAAATAATTACACAAATAATGTCAATATGTCTTTGAAAATCTGCCCCCCAATATCTGCCCTTTCTCTTCCCTTCAGTACAAAGCAGCAAAAACCCAAGTAATTTCAGATTGTCTGCTGACCTCTGTGATTAAAACATCCCATTTGCATAAAGCAAATATTTATGTTTGAGTGAAGGTTTTGCATAAGTTACTGTCTAAAATGTATGTTTTAGATCATTCTGGTTATGTGTATGGATGGATTTATCAGAGGTTTATCAATTAAACTTTCCTTTCCTTTCCTTTCCTTTCCTTTCCTTTCCTTTCCTTTCCTTTCCTTTCCTTTCCTTTCCTTTCCTTTCCTTTCCTTTCCTTTCCTTTCCTTTCCTTTCCTTTCCAAACCTTTCCAAACCTTTCCAAACCTTTCCAAACCTTTCCAAACCTTTCCAAACCTTTCCAAACCTTTCCAAACCTTTCCAAACCTTTCCTTTCCAAACCTTTCCAAACCTTTCCAAACCTTTCCTTTCCTTCCCAAACCTTTCCTTTCCTTCCCAAACCTTTCCTTCCCAAACCTTCCCTTCCCAAACCTTCCCTTCCCCAGAAATTCATGCACAGTGTGAATTTCTGGAGAAAGTAATGGTGGGCAATTTTACCACCATTTCAAAAGCCTGAATGCTCTGTTTTTTGGGGATGAACCTGGAAAGGCCAGTTATTTACAGGTACAGAAAAACGTTGCAGACATGGAAAAGGAAGCCCCACTGCATTGTGCAGATCTCCTGTAAATGCATATAGGCGCCGAAAATCAGCACTGGGGAAAGGCCCTTCCTCCAGGAGCAACACAGGCAGCAAGAGGGAATGCTCCCAGCCATTGCAAAATGAGGGTACATGTCAGTAATATCCTCCACTCACCCTTGTTGCAAGCTGTTGCACTGGGAACACTGCAGTGGGATTAAACAACACTCTGGAACAGATTAACCAAGGCATGGCTGCAGCCCTTTGCAGGTCCCTTGGCTGGGTTGCTGTTCCTGCCCTTTGTGCACCACGGCTCTATAGCAGCTCTTGCCAGCCTGGCTTTGCTCCCTGGGCACAGCATTTTGGCACCAGTGAAGATTTGTGGACCTGGGTGGTTTTGTTGAAGTCCCGTGTCCTTGTCTGGCTTGGGATGTGCGGCAGGAAGCTCAGCATCCTGCACGGTCCTGTCTGAGCAGCCTGGCTGCAGCGAGCGAGCTGACCAGCACGGACTCATTAGTCTAATCACCTTGAGTGTCCTATGCATTCCTCTCAAAGCTCCTTCCAAACCCGGAGTTGAAGGACGGATGAGCCTTGTAATGAAAGGGGAAGTATCATGTTTTACTACCAGATTTGAGAAAAATCCTGTTCATTGCTCTTCTGGGACCATAATGGCTTCTGAAACATATTTTGTCTTGAAAGCTGAACCAAGGATGCAAGTCAGAATGACAATGACTTCTGAGGAATCTGCATTTGCAAGAGGCAGAAGGGAGAAATGTGTATAATCAAAAAAAGAAAAAAAATTGTTCAAATACCAAGGCAAGAATGCAGAAGTAGGATTTGGTTTCACTCCTTAATTTTTATTTTTTAAAGGACTATATGTTGGGTTTCGTTTCTTTGTTTGGTTTTTTTTTTCAGTAGAACAGGTCTTTTAAGGATAGGAAGACATTCTGGATGATCAAAAGAAGCAGGTCTCAGATCAGAATGCTACCACCAGTAGCTCTGGTCAGATTGGTGTGCTCTCCTATGCATTTCATTTGAGTGGAATTGTAATGACTAATGAAGAAAGGACTCTCAGGCTCCTACTGAGTCAGCTGTGTCAAAACTCCACTTTTAGATAAGGAAATTCTACCTGAGTAAGAGCTCAACATAGAGTGTGAAATCTGGTCATGAAATCCCCAGCTAAGCTGGTAAGAAACCAAAATCCTTCAGACAGACAATTAAAATAGGATTTCCAACCTCCATAGTTATTCACGTCCTACTAATGAGCTCTGGCATCTGTGGCAGAATTGTTAAAGGAGTATTGATCTCCTGCAAAATTTGGTGTGTAACAGTGATTTGCAGACACAGAGAGAATATTGAATCCTCCTCCCTTGTTATTTCCCAGTGGGCTGATCAACTGGGGAGTAGTGGAAATACAGATGGCATTTCCGTTTGTCCTTTTCATCCATCAAGTGGTTATTTGATGGTCCATCTGATCAGTATGACTGGGTTTTTTCTCCCTTTTCACAAAAAATGTTACTGAATGTTGGTATTTGACACAGTCGTATATTATAAAGCAAAGGTTTAATGAAGGGAACTAGTTATAAACAAGTCCTTGATCCTGAGTAAAATGAAAGCAATTTCTTTTTTGGTAGTTTTAAAAATAGCCAGTGCTGTTAAACATATTTGTATTTCAATACATATTTTTCCTGCTCTTTTAAATGTCACTGCCTCCTCTACAGAGAGTGTTACAGCCTGCATCTGCAGGCAGGACTGTGCGGCAGTTTTCCAAGAAGAACAGTCATGAGCACACCTGTGCCACATTTCCCAGGGGGAGTTAGATGTGTTCTTACCAGCTGATGGCATTCAGCCAGAGCAGGGAGCAAACCCCAGGGTACCATTTCAGATCCAGCATTTCTACCTGACCCACAGGGTCAGACCCTCCCAGGAGACTCCCATGGGATGATCTCACACACATCTTAGGAGAAAAATAAGTTGTGTTGTCCTGAGGGAAAACCAGTGCTGTCTTTTCCTGAGGACTGCTCGTGCCATTACAATCTGGAACAGGGAACTGGACTCAGTGAGCTTGTGTTGTATGCCTGACCTCTTCCCCTTCTTTGGAAAAGCTCCCCAAATTCGGCCAAGCAATTAATGTCTATAAAAAAAATCCACTGCTACATGATTCATGGAGACTTCTGACTCCAGAGCGGGATTTGAGCAGTAAAGATGAAGCACGAGACCATGTGCTGGAGAAGAAAACAAGATATTGAATAGATGCTCATTAATCAAGTGCTGGGAACAGAGTGAGAGGGGTACAGCAGTAAAAAGTAGCAGGCAATTCTTACAATTAAAGGCTGTCTCAGGATGCAAATGTAGAGAGGGAGGTGGGGGAGTGAAGTGATATTACACAGGCAACCTTAATTTACACATGCTTTACTTCTGGAGTGCTCAGCTTGGTAATTCTGCTGCTGCTCTATGGGCACAAGAGTGGGGTTTTTTCTGTTTTATAGAGCATTTTTCTGCCTTTCAGTTCCCTGTACTTCTCTGGCTTTAAAAGATGTGGAATATTTGTGACTGCCTTGTGCTGTGATGATGTGATTGCAGAGCTCTTTTCAGCTCAGTGGAAGAAATGAAAGGTTGGGCTCACTGCGAGCAGTTGCTAAGAAAGCAAGCAAGCCAGCCTATTTTAAGCTGTTCCACAGAAGCACACACTGCCTTGATTGGTTATTGATTCCAGTTTCATTATGGAGAAAGCACATTTTTAGCCACAAACATGTGCAGCCACGTTAAGCTGCAAGTATGAAAACTGTAAGGCTCTGCTGTGGGCTGCGCTGAGCCCAAGCATCCGAAAAGCTGAGGACCCACATTTCCCACTCTAGCAAATGGCACCAGTCTCTTGAGAAAAGTTTTCTTGGCTCCTTCAGCTATATTGAGCTTTGGATTCAATTCAGTTAGGAGTCGGTTGTGACTTGGATCTTGCAGGCTGTCCCTAGACTGGCAGATGAAACAAAGCCTCGGACTGTTTTGAACATTGGAGCGTGACTGTCTATTCTGCAAAACTCTTGGACTGGTCCGGGCAGTGGTGGAGTCTGCATGAATTACTGCCCTCCCCAAGAGTGCCGAAACATGGGAGTGCAAGCCTTTAAGAAGGTGCTGCAGAAGGCCCCTCTGTGCAGGATGGCTTTGGTGTCAGACAACGTGCATGGGCATGTCCAGTGTTCTAGGAAGTGGTAGGTACACTCAAATGTGTGTGTGTATATATAAACACGGGCAGCCATGCTTTCCTGAAATACACAGCGAGGTAACGCCTTACCCATCTGTGTGGATCTCAGTAGGTGTATGAAGGGAGCAAACTGGTATGTGCTACCTCGAGGTGCTTGGAAAGAGGAGATGTTGGGGCTGCTTTTACCCCAGCTAAGCCAAAATGGAGGTTTTGTGGCAATTCAGCATTAGCCAAGGGCAGGAAGAATTTGGGCATGGAACAAGAACAAGCCTGCAGACACTGGGCTTTTGATATATCCTTTCTTCAGAGCTGTGCCAGTTCAGTCATTAGCTGAGAATAAATAACAACAAAGTACCTCCCTGAATCAATGTTTGTAGGAACAGAGCCCAAGGTCAGGCACATTAAAAAGGACACTTTTTCCCCTGAAGAAAGCCAGAGTCTGTGAAAATGAACAAGGGAAAGACTTGGAAACTGTTAGCTATTTCCTGAAGGCTTTTCTCATTCCTTCTCATGCAAGTTAACGTGTGCTTTGCCTGGATCGAAGTGGGTATTTCTTTTTTTTTCAGAAGTACTGGAGATATCTTACTTTCCTTTTGTAGGAAGGTTCCAGATGCTGCAAGGTTTCTCAGTTTCATGGCCTGAAAGAACTGAAATGTGGTCACTTGTGTGGGTTGCAAAAGTCATTTGTTTGGACCTGTTTTCAGAGGATATTTGAGACAGACACCCCACAACAATGAGAGAAGAGAAAGGAGTCCTCTCAGTGCTTGTTGGCACTGGACTGCTACTGAGACAGTTGTTTCTGAAATTTCTGTGCTGACCTGTGGCTCTAAATGATTGTCCGTCAAATTCTGATAATCCATTTGTCATCAGCAGGACTCTGGCCAAAGTCTGCAGTGACAGTTGTCTGGCCTAAAGATCCAGGTTTTCCTCTTAAGGTTGGCAGGAAAAAGGACAGGTTATTGCTAGAAATTTTTCCTATCTAGGACTGGGATATGGTCTAAACGCACATCTTGATTCATATTTCACCAGTGTAAACCAGCCCCATCTCTCATTACTGTTTCTTAATATTTCATCAGTTGATCAATCTTCCTCTTTCGTTCAATCAATATTTAATCATGTATATAAAATCAAATAATTTCAAAATGAGAGATTTGGAGCCGTTCTCCGCAGCCACGGCACATAGCTGTGTAATGACCAATGGAGACTTCAGAGCTATGTCAAGCCTCTCCTCTGACTCAGCTCAAAAGTTTGAGCCTGGACTTCTCCCACACTTGTTGAAGAGTCCCAAGCAAAGGGAGATCTTTTCTTGGTCGAGCCTTGTGGTTTCAGTCCAACCAGCTGCATTTTGATGTCTATGTTTCTCAGTCAGGACTTAAACCTGGCCTCACAGGTGACAGGCTAGTTTGAAGCCCTGGGCTCAGAGCTGCTCCCCAGGATAGTAGATTTGGCTTGGAGAGAGTTGGTTGAAAAGACCAAAGCAGAGCTGGAAACTGAGAAGTATTGCTGGGTTCCCAGACATCTGCTCTTTCCTAGTCCTTGGAAGGGCAAGGAGTGTACCTAGCATGCTCAGGTCCCCTCAGGCCTTGTGTGGGGATAGCCTGGTTTCTGGGCTGAGGACTGAGAGTTCTGTAGGCAGCAGTGGGATGAGGAAGAGCAGGGGATTGCATGCTAGCATGGACATGAGGGCTTGTTTCTTGGTGTCTGGCCTTGGTACCATGTTAGTTAATACTAGACTCAAACACGTCTGTGTTCTGGGGTCCTCTTTCCCTTGAAGAAGTAAGAGAATAGATTTTATATCAGAAATATGATGCCATTTAGTAATGAGATGGAACAACTTGCTTGCACCATGCTGATCACCATAAATAAAGGAATTCAGACCATTGTTTTTGTTTTGAATGTACTATAACTCTGACTCCTAGAAGTGCTTCTTTTTTGGATGCACTTTAAGCAAGGCACTCAAAACGAGGAAAACAGGATCAAATTTAACATCTCATGTTTCTCATTACTTCTCTAGCAGAAAGTAAATTTCCAAAATTAAGCCAAGACCACATCAAAATCATATCATACCATGTCCATTTCTGCTTAATGAGGCATCTTCATATAGATCAGTTAGCACTAACACTTATTCATTCATCCTTTCACTAACCACTCAACCACAAAAATATAACTGGCATTTAAATAGTGCAGGAGGAGAGACAGGCAGGTTAGCCAGGCTGGAGATAGGGCCAGTTATTCCACAGTGTCACAGGAACTCTGTCTCAAACACTGTGTGAATTAACTGAGGCTGAATGGGAAGATACGGGTTTTGGTAAGGTTAATAACAGCTGACAGCTTGACCTATTCCTGCAGTTTACTGTACCAGGCTCTGCTTGCCTCCTCTCTCTGTCTAAAGACGGTAGTGAGAGAGTTGAGTGCCCATGGGTAAGAATCAGGGGGCAATGCCAACAAGGCAGGTATCCTGGTGGGAATCTGTTACAGCCCACCTGACCAGGGTGAAGAAGCAGGTGAAATATTCTGTAAGCAGGGGGGAGAAGTCTCACAGTCTCTGGGCCCTTGTTCTTGTGGAGGACTTCAACTTATCAGACATCTGCTGAAAATACAAGACAGCAGACAGAAACAGTCCAGGAGGTTCCTGGAGTATGTGGAAGATAACTTGGTGACACAGCTGGTGAGGGAGCCAACAAGGAGAGGTGCCCCACTGCCCTGCTCTTTGTGAACAGAGAAGGGCTGGTGGGTGATGTGATGGTCAGAGGCAGCCTTGGAAACAGTGACCATGAAATGACACAGGTTTTGGTTCTTGGGGAAGTAAGGAGAGGGGTCAGAAGAACCGCAGCCCTGGACATCTGGAGGGCTGACTTTGGCCTTTTTAGGACACTGGTTGAGAGAGTCCCTTGGGAGGAAGTCCTGAAGGGGAAAGGGATCCAGGAAGGCTGGACATTCTACAAGAAGGAAGTCTTAAAATTGCAGGAGTAGGTTGTCCCCATATGCTGCAAGATGAGTCAGTGGGGAAGAAGAAGCCTGGATGAACAGAGAGCTTTGGCTGAAACTCAGGAAAAAACGAGGAGTTTATGACCTCTGCAAGAAGGGCAACTCAGGAGGAGTACAAGGTTGTCATGAGGTTATGCAGGGAGAAAATTAGAAGGGCTAAAGCCAAACTAGAACTTAATTTGACTACTGACATAAAAGCAATAAAAAATGTTTCTATCAATGCGTCAGCAACGCAAGGAGGACTAAGGAGGATCTCCATCCTTGTGGAGGATGGTTCATATTTTGGATGGGTGCTCTGTTTGCTGGGTAAAAGCTAGTTGGATAACTGGACCCAGACAGTGGTGGACGGAGATAAATCCCACTGGCCAGTCAGAAGTGGGGTTCCCAGGGCTCAGTTTTGGGGCCAGTACTGTTTAATGCCTTTATCAACAATTTAGAGGAGGGGATTGAGTGCATCCTCAGTCAGTTTGCAGAGGACACCAAGCTGGGTGGGAGCATTGATCTGCTGGAAGGCAGGAAGGCTCTGCAGAGGGATCGGGGCAGGCTGGGTAAATGGGCTGAGGCCAGCTGTGTGAGATTCAACAAGGCCAAGTGCTCCGTCCTGCACTTGGGTCACAACAACCCCCTGTTTGTATTGCTACAAACTCGGTAAGGAGTGGCTGGAAAAATGCCTGGCAGAAAAGGACCTGGGGCTGCTGGTTGACAGTGGCTGAACACGAGCCAGCTGTGCCCAGGAGGCCAAAAATGCCAATGGCATCCTGGCCTGTACCAGCAACAGTGTGGCCAGCAGGACCAGGGCAGTGATTGTGCCCCTGTACTCGGCACTGATGAGGCCACACCTCAAATCCTGTGTCCAGTTCTGGGCCCCTCACTACAAGGAAGACATTGAGGGGCTGGAGTATGTCCAGAGAAGGGCAGTGGAACTGGGGAGGGTCTGGAGCATAAATCCTATGAAGGAGCTGGAGTTGTTTAGCCTGGAGAAAAGGAGGCTCAGGGGAGGCCTTATCACTTTCTTTGACTACCTGAAGTTGTAGTGAAGGGGGGTTTTGTCTCTTCTCTCCAGGCAATAGAAGAGGATGCAACCTCAAACTATGCCAGTGTAAGTTTAGATTGGATATTAGAAAAAAATTATTCACTGAAATGTTATGAAGCATTGAAACAAGCTGTGAAGGGAAGTGGTGGACTCACCATCCCTGGAGGTATTTAAAGGAGGCATAGTTGTGGCAATTAGGGATGCAGTTTAGTGGTGGCCTTGGCAGTGCTCGGTTAATGGTTGGACTTGATAATCTTAAAGGTAATTTCCAACCTAAATGATTTTATGATTCTAAATATCCAGTGCTGGACTTAGCCTCTGCACAGAGTTGGGAAGTGCCATCATTTGTATGTTGCTGCCCTGGTCCCCTCCGCTGGGTGTACCAAGGTACATGGCTGGGATATCTCCATCTGGCTCCCCAGGGTCCCTCATTCCTGCTGCTGGAAGCACAGGGCTGATGCTGATGGTGGAGCCAATGGGGCATGAGTGAGTCCTGAGGTTGGTCATGTGGATATTATAGCTTTTGAGTATGTTTGCCAGCTGTTTCTATGACCTGGAATTAGAGTCTATCTACAGGAGTCCATTAGGAGACTTTTCATGCTGTATTTATTCTAGGGGAAAAGACATTGAAACAACATGACCTGAAACAGACTAGCAAATCTGGAAACTGCAGAGTGAATTACCACAGGGAAAAGGCACTCTCTGCTGAGTGCCTGCCTGGTAATGATGCTTTCCTGCTCTTCTGTTTGTTCTAACATAGTGTTTCTTTGCAGGTAGCATAAGGCCAGTGGCAAAAGCATCTCACAAGTACTCATTGGCTCCAGATGTGGATTTCAGAGTTATCACCTTGCAGCTTAATGAGGTACAAGCCAGAGCAGCTTAAAGTCTCAGGTGGTGTCTATGTTTGCAATGCATTTTGAAGGCCACATCTTGAGCTCTGGGTGAGGATTGAAGGCACACACCAACCCTGCTGGGTGGAACCTGAAAAGTGATCCTTATGATTGCTGTCCCTATAGGAACCACCAGACTGTCAGACTGGAAAGGACAGGAAGGTACAGGCTGAGGGCAACACTTATATGGTCACCGTTCCTCTTCTATGCCAGGGTTGGACCTCTTTATCTAGGACAGCACATGCACCAGGATAGCCATTCAGAGGAGTCAGACCTCCAAAGCTGAGGCAGAAATAAGGATTTTGTTGTGAAATAGACCTAAGCATAGTCATGTGTGGCTGGTAATATGCAGAAGATGATGATGTTGGGAATCTCATCTATTTGGGTTGTAGTTTCCAAAACACAATTGCAGTTAAAAGGTTCAGCAGCGGTGTTGCAAAGTTGTGGAAAGCTTAGGTAATATGTGTAGGCTTCGTCATGCCACTCACTGGCAATCCAGCGAGTCTGAGGTTCTCCTTACCAGCCATGGAAAGCAAGGCTCATTTAGCTGAGTTTACCTTAGGATGTGATGGCTTTCTCTCTGGAAGTACCTCTTTCTCCTTCCCAATTAGAAAAATATCCTGGAAACGATGTGCTCCGACCTGGACATGCTTCCTATAAATGTCTAAGTGGGACCAGATGGTTACTACCACCCATGTAGAAAGGAAACCTCCATTTTGAGCTACAAATAGGAGCAATGGATGCTGGTCCTTGGCTGGTTCCGTTAATTCTGCCATGGAGCTCGTCTTGGCTTTCCAAATTGCAACAGAAGTGCAACTGGTAACAATTCAATGATTTTTCCTTATTACTCTACACCAGGTTGTGCTAAGCAAAAACTGCTGATGTGAAAGGAAATTCTGGGTGCCTTGTACAGGTATTTTTTACTCTTGAAGACTGGTAGGCAGAAGTTTAATCCCTGTCCTATAATCACTTGCTTCCTCTGTTGTATACAAAATTGAGTTGACTTGCTTCTCTTTGAGTCTGCACAATGTTAGGATACAAGGGCAGCAGTACAGATCTCCGTGCTTTTGCTGTCCTGCCTCTTTTCCTATTAGTTTCAGCACTATTTCAGCTCTGTGCTTGCTCCTGCATGCTCACTCTGATCTGGGACCTCTGCCAGCTGCTACAGCCATGTCCTAGTGCCAGCTGGGATGTGTAGGTGCTGCAGTGAAAGAATGACGCTCACAGTACTGGACATTTATTTTTGACATTTTGAAGAAGATGAAAGCAACTTCTAAGCAACTTCTCCGTGAGCTCTCAGCCTCTTCAGGAGCATGCTGTTGATGGGCTTACTCCCAAAGGCAAAGATCTTTCCCTCTCCCATTTTCTTGGATTTTGGGATCCCATGGATTTCCATGAGATGTGTGGGCACTCGACACTTCAGATTAACAAGCTCTCTTCCTGCCAAAGCAGATATTTGCTGGCACCCACTGTGCCCACATGGGAAGAGCTGCTTCCAGAAATCATGCTCTTAGAAGCCTCAACCCTGTGCTGGGAGTTCCTGCAACTGGATCAGGCTTTGCTTTTATTTATGGGCTAGAAGAATGGTTGATTTTAGTCAGACCCTTTATGAGCATGAAGAAAAACAAAGCTGAACATCTCCTCCCAATGTTACCAACTGGTCCTATTGTACAATGGTTTTGTCAGCAAGTTATTTAAGATTTTAATCCCTTTCAGCTATTTGGGGGAGCTCCGAGGTAGAGTGAGACTGGAAAGGAGTGTTTTTCACTTGGATTTTCGTCTTTTCTTTTCTGTTGTGCTGTAACCTGATGAAGAGGCAAAGGCATTTCACAATGTGTACTCCATTCACAGCTACCTGCTTAAAATGAGGAAGGTGGAGGAGTAAGAAGAAAAGACTCTTTTAAATCTGTAGAGGAACTCTGGTGCCTGTGAGGGCTATTTAAAGAAGAAGTAAAACCACTTTATCTTGTTAATCTATTTCTGCATTGTAATTTATGCTGCCATTCACACGGTGTCAGAAAGTTATTGTAAACCTTTGTATAAACCCACCCTGTAGGCTCTAGGGGCTCGAGTCCACGGCTGTGCCAGCCCTAGCATATTGGTGATAGGATAATAGCAGGTTTCACTCTTAGAAGGTTTTTTGGAGGGGTTAATGCACAAGAGAACGAATGTTAATGATTCCCGACAGACCACCTACTTAGCTGCTAGCAATAGGCAATCTCTAGTGTGTGCATCCTGGTAGAGGTGAGTTCTGAGAAGAGATGTGAAATGCAAGCTAGGAGATTTTGCCAATGATTTGTGCCAGGCACTTCATGAAATGCCACATCAGTGAGATATCTGAGAAGAAAGCCCAGGCTGGAAAATGGCTTCAGAGCACCAGCTGGAGGAGAGTTACCATTTCTTTGGGCATTGCCACTCACGAGAAGGAAAGCCAGAGGAGAGATCGTTCAGGAGGATAACATGTGCTGGGAGCAACAGGGGAATAGACAGAATAATGACATAAAGGATAGATGCTTGAGGACAGGCTTTGTCTCAGCTAACACTAAACATTTAGTCATCTAGGCTCTCTTTGTGGTCAGCACAGCATGGCACTTTGAAGCCATGATTCATCTGAACTATTTTGGGCGCTACCCTGCCTAGAATGAGCTGAATTATGCTTTATACATGCCTATTTCTTCCTCTTGATACTGAGAGAGGTTCAGGCACATAGCCTAGATGCAGACATCTGTATTTTAGACACGTCAGGGGAGGTGAGACAAATCCTCCTTTGCACATGGACTGGGACTGTGAGAGAGGACATGGATGGCCACATGGCATCCTGTGAATCTGGCACAGCATCCAGTCACCCTCTGCCCTTGTCTTCAGGAGAGATGAGGAAGCAGAACGAGAGAGGTTGGAAACCAAAACAGGAAGAGAGAGGAAGGAGAACGAGGAACTCCATTTCAGCCGTGTTGTTTCAGCTCTCACTAAATGCTCCTTCAAGGAATGTGAGAGATGTAGGCTGAGGAGAAAAACACAATAAATTAGAAATAGGAAAATGTGTGTCACAAGTTTCGCTAAGGTGTGAGCTTCTTCATAAACAACCAACATTATTATAACTATCAACTAAAAAAGGAATAGTGACATTTTATTATTATAATTTTGATCTAAAATTGCATTCCAAAATCTTTATGGGCTGTCTTCGACTTGCTGAAATGTATATTTTGCACTGAAAATCAAGTTTTGCATGAGCGGAAAATAAGAAAGCTTTTGTGATGACTGCAGCACAAATTTCTGTGAACGATTCTTTAAGCTGCATTGCCAGAAATGTCATGAATCTGCTCAGAACTCCAAGGAAGGGAAATGGTTTGAAATTCCTAACACTGCTCTTTCAGCCAGAATAGCCATTTTGGGTGTAATTCACATGAAGCATGGCTTCAGGGCTTGATATGTCTTCATGCTGGGCCCTGTGTTGTGCCAAGGAAATTCTCAGTGTTTAACAAATAATAATAGGAATAAGCTGTGTAAGCATATGTGAATCTTCATGTTATAATTTCACGTGTAGAAAAATGATCTCATAGGCACATAGGAAATAGAGCAGATGGTAAAATGTGTGTTGGACTACACTCAGGCTGGAGACTAAGTCTCCTAGACAATAAAAGCACAAATGCTGGACGGTCCCCTCCAGCCATGCACACGAAGTACTGCCTCGTGAACTGAGATAGGGGAGCACAGATCAAAATGGATTAGGAGGCCACCTTTGATCTGTTGTTTTCTCCCATTACTGCAAGTTGCAGTACCGTGATCTGTCATTCCCTGTGTGGATATGCAAAAGTGTGTGTGCATGGACAGACCTCAGCTGGGTTACTGGGAGATGGGTACCCAGCTGCATTGTTCCAATTTTGAACATGTGCAATTCCACCCATTTCAGAGGTGTTTCACCTGCAGTGAAACTGTCTCAGTAAGGTGGTTCTTGATGAAGCCTTATAGCTTAACCCTGCTTTTTTCCTCCAGAGATCATCCTTGCTGGAGGTAGATGAATCCTAGTCCATGCTCCTGTTTCAAGGCACGAGTTTCTCTCAGAGACTAGGGCCAAGCTGCAGCCCTGAGCAATAACAAGGTAAGCTGGGAAAATCAGGAATAACCATGAACTGGCTGAGTTCAGGACTTCTGCTGGAAGAGGAAAACTGAGAAATGGGGCCATGCCCGATTGCAAGGAAGTTTTTCTCTGTATACTAGCCAAACAGATACCAGCAGAGCACTATAAAAGAAAACCACAACAAACAAAACCTCTTCCCTCTTTCTCACCAGAAAGTTTGTAGGTAAACAAAAGCCACCCATGCTAGGTCTGTTATAGGAGTAAGCTGAGCTGAAAGATTCCTTCAGTTATATCAGTGTAAATATTCTGAGTGCAGATCTGGCCAGTTAGGAGTCCCTGACTGATGTGCAATATTGGATTCCTGCCTGCCTCAGGGGAAAAATTATCTTTTGCTGTTGTGTCAGTTTTTATTCTCCTTTCTCTTTGCTCCAGGATGCCTGATGGGATATTCTGGAGTGTTAAATACAAATCACCACAGTGCTCTATTGGATAAGCTTCTCTACATTGGGCAGATCACGTGCTTCAGAGACCAAATCAGCTCACATCTATCCACTGGCACCTTCCATTCAATGGCAGTGGCTTTGGCACAGCTATCTAGGATTTCATGGCAGAATTTAGGAAAATTCTGCCATGAAATTGGAGGAAATATGATTTGAAAATCGAAGGACAGGCAGTGAAATTTTTGTATTGGGGTGCTGAGATATCAGTGCTGAGATTCATGGGAGTAATAAGATCTATGGTTTGGGTTTTGGGATTTTTGGTTTGTTTGTTTGGGTTTGTTCGCTGGATTTTGTTTGTTTGTGTTTTTATTTGTTGTTTGTTTTTTTAATGAACATTTAAACTGTTAGTAGGCTAAGAAGTTAGTTTAAAGCACTGAACCCTGGAAGACAGAGTCTAGATCCTGTCTTTTCTGTTCACCCTAGTGCATATCATGGGGAAATGTCTTTGCACCTCTCTTTTCTCAAAAGTAATCCGGAGATAACTGTGTCTGCTTACATGATTTATTCATTCAGACCATAACTGGCACCAGGAGTCCATGGAAGATCACTGGAATTAAAGATTGCAACCTGCTTTGAAGTAAGCCACACAGAGGTTTTAACTGGTGGAGGTCAGTGGGAGATGGAGACAGAGGGAGGAGGAGGGAGGTGCTGACTTGAGGAGAAACTGTGTTTGAGATCTCTATGACTTGCCTTCTTGACAACTGGAGGGGGATTTTCCTAATAGAATACCTGTGAGCTATATGAGGAGGGTAATCCACTTGACCCTTGCCCTCTCCTAAGCCTTTAAGTCATCATAACATTTCATTTCTTACCAGCTGCAGGACCACTTCTTGGGATTCATTTTGATTGCAATGCAAAGACAGCATTGCTTAGCCAGGAGGAAGGCCAGAACAGGGGTGTTGGAGCAGGGTACGTGAGTGGGGTCATAGCAATCATATTTGAAGAGGGTGAGATCTGTGGCAGTGAGGAAGACAAACAGGGTGTATTTGTGCAAGTGACCTTATTTATTTCGGCATGCTGAAGAGGGACCAAATGTACTGCATTGAAGGAAGTCAGTCCACACACATGTGGGAGCGGGTCCAGGACTGCATGGCTGGCACAAGCCCAGGCGCTGCTTTGCAGGGTGACAGCTTGGGGTTCTCAGGGCAGCTGCTGTCCTCAGCACTGGCTTTTGAGAGCTCTTTGCATTGCAGGCTGTGCTGAAATGAGCAGGGTGGTTATTCAGAGCTGGCGGGAAGGGCGTTCTGCTCTGGCACCCCTCAACCCAGCGGCGGGCACCAGCAGGGGGGGAGGACCCACAGCCCCCATGGCACTGAACAGACCCCTGTGAGCAACTGATTCAAAATCATAATTTGTTACTTCAGCATTTGGCCACTGAATGGCTCATGGAGCAATCCTGACATTTTTTCTTTTTAATGCTGTATTTGTTATCCTCTGAATATTTTGGGTGGGTAATTACCCAGTGTGTACTGTGTGTTACAGAGCCCAGGAATATTTGCTTTGGCTTTTCTTCCTGGTTAGTTAGGGTGTGCGGTTGCTGGCCTAGATCTCATGGCATTGTTTCTGACTACGTAAATGAAATTTTTATACAAGAGAATAATGAATACAGAGCAGAGAATAAGGCACATCCTGTGGCAATTTCACAAAGGCAGTTTTTCTTGCTAAAAGCCATAAGGGGCTCAGCAGCTGTGATTATTTACATATGTACTTAATGGTTGTGCACATATGACTGATACAGGATAACAGACACCTAGTAACCGGAGGCGGCTATGTTTGGTGGGTACCTTGAATCATCCCTGGTTTTGTCTGTTTTCTTTCCCTCTCCTCCTTCCTGTTTGACTATAGAGGCGCTTCTAAGGATGAGGAAGAAACCGCATGAAACCAAAGGCTGGGCGTAACCAGCTTCAAATCCAGACAAGAGTCAGCGTGTAACTTCGTGTGTTAACTGTTTTCATCGTTCGGCATATCACATGGATGGAGTGGCATTTTAAAAAACACAGAGGATTGCTGCCACACAGGCAGCAATGTGTGCACACACACGCACACCCCTTGGGGTACACATACTTTACACTGCACCCAGTTTGGCTGTGGTGCCAGCAGCAGCCCAGCTGTGGTGAAGAAAGCTAAGCCTGAATGTTCCCTCAGCTCTCCATAAGAATTTTACACCCTGTGCCAAGACCCACTTTGCCACAGCTGAAATGTTACCTGAACTGGCTGTTTTAAAGAGTTTATTTACTTTAGGTGTCAGTCTGAGTGATTATTCTGCTCCTTGCAAAAGCTAAAGAGTTTGCTTTTTCCAAAACTTTGAATATGGTCTTATGGCTATGTTAAGGCACACATGACTTCAAGACATTGAAGCTTGAGTATCAAGTGTCACAAATGTATGTCCAAGCCCCAAGTATGATCGTGGTACTCAGACAGCAGCTGTTGCTAAAGAGTTCAATCTATCACTTCTCATCCCACAAACAAATTGCTGGCAAATGTTCCTGAGGGTCTTTTAAAAGTAAAAGAGATCAAATATAAGAAAAAAAAATATTTTGAATGCATCTAGGAAATAATCTTGGTAAAACACTGGAAACCACAAATTCCACTGACACGAGATTTTATTATTTGCAGGCGCTTTTGTTTATTGCCTGCGTAGACCTTGCCTTGGGCACACAGTGGGGACTTGCTACAAGAGGACATGAGTGGAAATGAGGAGGTAGGGATAGATGTTATTTGCAAGTTACCCAGTTCACTGCTTGTAAGAGAATGGAAAACCTTTGTTAAGACAAAGAGGGTTCCGTGGGGTTTGAAGGCAGGGCTTGCCTGCCATCCACGCACCAAGGGAGCTCTGATAGGAGAATATCTTGTGCCATTATCCCATCTAATCTTGGGAAGCAATACGAGCTGGCATGGATGATGCCTTCAGTAGCTGCCTGGTCAGCCACAATGCTCCCTTTCCATCACTGCACCCGATTCCTGAGAATAGGATTGATGCTGGTGTGAGCCCTCCCATATCACAGGCTGCCAGTTGCTCAGAAATCCCTGCTCTGAGTGGGTGAATGGGTGGTTTCACGGTGGGTTGAAAATACAGCCCCATCCTCAGTGTAACCCTCAGTGTAACCTTTAATCTTGATTAAAAAGCTTCCAGGGCCAGGCAGCCTGGGCTGCATCCTTTGTTCAATTCTGGCTGTGGCTCTTGCATTCCCTAATCCCTGTTAATATCACTGCTTGTCAAAGAAGATTTGTGCCTTTCCTGGAAGATGGACGCCTATTTTGTACCAGCCAGGGGAGAAGGAGACGCCTCATGAGCTGGTGCTGGGAACAGCGAGTAGCAGATAAGAATGGCATCCTGTTTTCTGGGGAGAAGGAGCACGAGGTGGGCGAGCATTGGGCGCTCTGACTATTAACACTGTTTTCAGGATGCAACGCAATCCTTTATTTTAACCATGCATATTTAAACCTCTATTTTAACCATCCGTGACCCTCACCTGGCAGTGTTTGTGGCCAAGGTACCAAGTTAGTACCCTGGCCAAACTGCAGGACAGATTATGCTCTGCTGACCTATATTCCCCTAAAGTAATTTTCAATTAGTGTAGTAGTTAGTCCCCTTTGTGCACCAATAAATTTCTCCCTGCCATAATGTTGAGCTGTGACTCCAGAGGCCGTGCTCTCTTGGGGGCATTTTGCTGCCTCTTCCAAGCAGACAGAGAAAAGGTCTGGATACCCATTGCTGCTCAAGCAGATGTCTCTGCTGCTAAGCCTGAGCCCAGACCATAGTTCTCAGCCTGGTCAACTCATGTCTCACCTCCCTGTTAGGGGGTCCTTCCTGGGATGTGGAGGAGCCTTCTCTGGCTCAGTCATGGCAGGAACTTGGTACCACATCCTGGGAGAAGGTCTCAGCTCCTATGTTATCAGGATGCCTTTGATGTGGGGCTTTTTTTCTCTCTCCTGCCATTAGCTGCTTTATTTTCTGCAGACTGGGACACCGCAGCCTGATGCCAAGTGCTGGTACAAGGAATCACACCAGGGCTCTGGCTGGTCGCCTGCCAGCGTGACTGAGCTGGCACACGTGGGTTCCCTGGAGGGTCGGGGTTTCTGCTGGCCCGGAGGAAGCAGTGGTCAGCTGGCCTCTGTGGCTGTATAGTACATCCTCATCACTCTGCATTCCTGCCCAGGCCCAGCCTCACCAGCAAACCCCGAGCAGGTCAGATGCAAGGACAGCTGTGGCTTACAATGGCGCTAAGGAGAAGGATGCTCTGGGTACCCCTTGGGATATGTGTGCCAAGTGCACCCAGGGCAGGTGTCTCCAGCTCAGCACAGGCAGGCTGCTGCTGTCAGCTGGTGACAGCTCAGTAAGGTGGATTTTGCCATCTGGAATTGGCAGCAACTCCTGCTGCAATCTCCATTAGGTGCCTCAGGGAGTCTGGCCAGGGCTACAAAATGTGAGAAAAGGACCCCAAAGGCCGCTTGGTCTGTTCCCCTTGGCAAGGCAGGATTACATGTGTCAATGCATTTAGAGAGTCCTCCTCGGGAATCACTTCTGTCACTATCCCTTTCCTGGCTACTGCCCATGCAACAGCTGAGAGGCAGCTAATATAATTAGCAAGACTTAATGAGGGACAGTGCTGTTGGCCAGTGCCTTCAGTGGAGCTGCTGAGCTCTGTTTGCATCAGGGCAGAACCCATTCTGCTATCAAACAGCTGCCTCAAAAGCTGGATGAGATTTTATTGCTTTCAGGTTTAATACGAAAAGCTGTGATTCAGCTTTGTGCAGAAAGCTGTTCATCATGCTCCCAGAAAAGCTGACCCAGCTGGGATCTCCCCACACTAGCAAAGTCCTGGGCATGAATGGTGCCTTGGGCAGTAGTGGGACACAAGGACTACGATGGGAGAGTTTCTAAATAATTATGGTTTTTTATTCATAGACATTGAATATTTTTATGCTCAACAATTTCTTTGGATCTCTGGTGTTAATGAACTGTGTAAAATACCTAAATCATCCTCCCCTTTCCATGAAAATGTGACATCTTCTTGCCTACAGATTTTGAATTTTGCCTTCTTGGTTGCACAATATGAAAAAAAATATGGCCTCCATAATGAAAACCAGAAACCTCATGGCTTGGGATGCTCTTCAGTATGATGAAAGGACATGAAAAATCATTTGTGTTGGAGCCATAGTATTTGATGACTGGAGTTGTGCCTTGTTATTGGTACACAAGCAGGCCAGCTGGGGACACAGCCTAAACTATGCTCCTCACTATGTGGAGGAAAAAAGTTGAAACAGTGGCATCAAGGGTAGTTGATAGTTTGAAGCAAAACTTTCTTATCTTTACCTTTTTTTTTACTCGGTACTTGCTAGGATCTCACTGTGGTTCAACTCCAGCCAGAAACTAAGCCTCTCACAGCCATTCCCTCTCTCCCCATTGGGATAGGGAAGAGAATTGGAAGAGTAAAAGTGAGAGAGCTTGTGTGTTGAGATAAAGACAGTTTAACAGGCAAAGCAAAAGCCACACACGAGCAAAGAGGAACAAGGAATCCATTCACCACTTCCCACGGGCAGGCAGGTGCTCAGCCATCCCCAGGAAAGCAGGGCTCCACCATGTGCAGTGGTAACTTGGGAAGACAAACACCATCAGTTCAAATGTCCCTCCCTCTCTCCTTCCCCCAGCTATATAAGCTGAGCATGATGCCATATGTTATGGGATATTCCTTTGGTCAGTTGGGGTCAGCTGTCCAGGCTGTGCCCTCTCACAACTTCCTGTGCACCCCCAGCCCTCTCAGTGATCGGGTGGGGTGAGAGGCAGAAAAGGCCCTGACTCGGAGTCAGCACTGCTCAGCTGTAACAAGCACATCCCTGTGTTACTGACACTGGTTGGGTCACAAATGCAAACCATAGTCCCACAGCAGCTACTAGATGAAAATTAACTATCCCAGCCAAAACCAACACAGACCTTTCTACAGGTTATTTTCCTAGAAGTGCTGTTGGAAGACTTTTGCTCCTAAAGGAACAAGGCTGGAGAAAAGCAACTGCAGCCTGCTACCTCAGCATATCTGTAATGCAGCTGGCATTTCTCAAATCTCTTCCAATACTTTCAGTTTTTCCTCAAGGTGGTTTTAAATTGCCTGTTTCAAACCACATTGTTTAAATCTAATTTATGGGAGCCAAAGGCACATCTAAGCAATCACTGTCACCTCTCCTTCCTGGTGCCCAAACACATAATGCCACTTTATGAGATAAAGTCTCCAGTATCCGTGCTGACCCAAGGTGTTCCTGACACGTAATACCTGTCCTTGTCCCTGTCCCCATGTGTGGCACTGCCGTCCCCGAGCTCACTGGCACACTTTGCACAACACTGAATTGAACTGAGGAACTGATCTGGCTTAAAGAACATCTGCCAAAACCCTTCCCCCTCGTCCTGTTTTTTAATCTGGATCAATTCTCCAGTCTAGCCCTGGTGTTAATAGAGCTGACAGGGAAGAAAAAAACCTGGAGGATGAGGGGTGAAAAGGTGAGAGTAAGAAAAATCTTCATCTCATCCTGTTGCTGTGGTCTCTGTCCCATGAGTTGTCTGCTGTCAGACAACACACTGGGAGAGGTCACCCCAAACCTTTCAACTTTACTGAGTCTCTGCTTCAGCAGAAGTTGCCTCAGGAGAATCTCTGTCAGGCCATGACTACTGGAGGGATGTCATGCAGTAGTAAGGAGGATGTGGTGAATGCTTGGGAAAGAATGAAGGAGATGTTAGAAGAAATGGTAGTTTACATGAGAAAACCAGAGGGAACAGTCTAAACACCTGCCTTTTTAGGAGATGCACCTGTACGATGAAGAATGTGCAAGCCATTCAGGGAAGGGTGATCAATGCAGGCTCTGTTGTGCTGTCAGGCACAGTGTCACAGGTGCATCAGCCGATGGGAAGAAGACTTGCTTGGGTTTTTTTTTCTTCAACAAACTGTAATTTTATGTATATACATATGTATTAATACAGGGCAAGCCAAATGTGGCCGCAAACACCCTTTTCACATGCTCTCTGCCAGGAAATCCACCCTGAGCTGCACATGAAGCCTTACCCCTAGGAACTGTCTCTGTACAGACAAGCAGTTTACAGCCCATGACCCCAAACCATCAGCAGATACCACTGTTATTGCCCTCAGTGTTTGTCTGCATCCCAAGGGTATATAAACTTCACTTTCCATCTCCACCCCTGTTTTAAATAGTAATAGATCATCCTAGAAGCATGTTTACTTCCTTGTCATTTTTGGACTTAAATATAGAGCAGCCCAAATTGCTTAAGACTTAAAATTTTCTAATTAACCAGTGGGAAACAGTGGAAGAACTTTGCAAAGTACAATGCACAGCTAAACCGAATGATCACCCTTGAGTTTAAGGGCAGGAATGTGGATACCCAGCACTGCCACCCACAAGATTTTTTTTTTCTTTCTTTCTCTATTTGTGCAGGCTTTAAGAACTTCTGGTAAGTAAGATTTCTTGTAGAAGTTCAGATGTTTTCCTCTTTGTAGGCATAACTGCATTGCACTTTGATGGTAGTTATTGGGATAAACTTCTAGAAGGAAAGTGAGGAGGGAGAGGACTTAGCTTGTCTTAGGCAAAGGGAGCATCATTAAAGTCAGACAGAGAAATAGAAGGCTACCAATAAATTGGACAAATTTATCCTACTTAGAGATAATAGCAAAAATACAGCTCAGGGTTTTGTCTCAGCCTTGGACTATTTTCTGCATTTTGTCCAAGTCTCATTCAGTCATTCACGTCTCCTTGGTGATTCCAAACTCTTTAAAAATGTTCATTTAAAATAGTTTTGTCTGCTCTGATTTTACTGGATATTATTCCTCTACACAGATGTCTCTGCATTGCTTCTGGTGAGTGAAGAGCTAAGACACCTGTAGCGAGGTGGGAACAGCATCCTGTGCAGAAGCCTCCAGTTGCTGCCCTTTGAGCAGAGTGGAGAGGTAAACCTTCTGGAGATGCATCCAGGACTCATGCAGTGGAGAAACCTTCACTGACAGAATCCAATTTCTCCAGCTGACCAGTTGCTGAACAAGTACAGAGGGAAAGCTTGTCTTTGTGGGAAAAATGACAGGGTGTCCAAGCCCCACCCACACCACACAGAGACAACTCCTGCTGCTTCAGAGGTGGGCTTGGCAGAGCCCCCGAGTCTGTCCCCAGTGCGTGGCTGGGGCCCTGTAGATGTTACCGTGCTGCAAAAGGAGACAGGTTTTTGACATATTATCTTTTATGTAGAGGCATCTGGAGGTTATGACATGCAAGGAACTGACCAGATTGAGTTTCTTGTATTACCTTGGCTGTTACATTATGTAAGGGACGCAGAGTGTCCTCACATTATTATTATTATTGTAATTAAAGAATATTGTGCTTTTAATTCGTACAGTTCCTCCCTCAGCATTGTTTGATACAAATAGATGATAACAGACTGGTTATTGTGAGTTATTAATAATGTATTGTTCACTCACCATATGCCTAGGAGACAGAGCAGCAAGTGGGGCTGCTGTGTCCTAGGTGGCCCTCCCTGCACTCACAACTGAGTGGATCATCTTTGATCTCTCTTTGCCTCCCGAAATCTCTCTTCAGTTTGGGCTTACTGCTTACCATTCCCTTTGCCCCCACCCCCAGCTACCTCTGTGTTTGAGGCATTCTGGAGAAAACAAGAACAGTTTGTTCTGCCTTCTCCAATACCTCTTGCATGTGTATGGAGTGGATGCTCTGGTCTGTTTTTAATTTCCATGATTCTACAGTGCTTTTGAGTCCAAGGTGCTAAATATAGATCTAACCCATAATAGCCAGCCTCTTTTTCATGTCTGTCTTACAATGTTATTTTCTGCTTTTATCGTTTAAGCCTAATGGATTTACATTATTAGGAGCTCTCCAGTGTGTACAATGTGGTTATGACCAAGACAAATGCCTCCAAAATTTCCAGGAACATTTGTCTGAATAAAAGCAAGAAAAAAAAAGTGACTCTTCCCTGGCTCTGCAGGAAGAGGACTGGTGCAGTGTAGGCACATCCTGTCTCCCCTTTGTACTGCAAACCTCTGGGTAGGGGAAGTGCTTCCAGCACACTGCCTTGAAAAATGACTCTCTGGAGAAAAATCAGCAGACACCATGAAAAGTGCTGGCTCAGACACCTTGTGTTGGCAGACTCCTACCAAAATTAGTTCTCGATAAGCCAGTATATCTGTAGTCAGAACAAACTATTCCTTTTTCTTCCTATCCCTAACACAGCCATGCCCCAAAAAAATACAAGTCAGGAAAACGTTTGGGGAAACTATTAAGGAGCACGAAGGGAAAAGAATATCCAGACAAATATGGAGCCATTTAAGACAAATATGAAGTCGTGCAATAAACAGCTTGAATTTATGGGGGACAAAGCAAGCCAAACACAAGTGATGGCTTTTTGGGGCTGAGCTCCCCAAGCCAGCCAGGGAAGGAATGTGATGGATAGAAAAGGCCAGGCCCACAGGAGACAAGAAGACCACTCAGGACAAATCTAGAGCCACATCTGTGTCTTTCAGCCTAGCTGATACCAGTGGCCTAAGCCAACAGCTGGAGAGGAGTGGGGTATAGAGCAGAATTGGTCATTTCACTTCATCTCTGTCCAAGTGTCTTCCCCCCTGGCTGTACAAGAGGCATCTAACAGAGGGCTTGTGTGTGCTCGGGAGATCCTTCCTTGATGAGCTTGGTTGGGCTTAGGCCCTCTTTGTGCAAGAGCCCAAGCAGTGGGTCTGAAGATTCACCACGAGGTACAGACATGGAAGACTGACCTCTCCAGGAGAAATAAAGGTTGGAACCCACATGAACAGCTGCCCTGGGCACAGTGAACTTCTCTTTACTTGGAGAAGCTCACCATGCTTAGCTTGAATATTGAAGTGCTATCTGAAAAGGGGCTGAGAAGCACAGTAGCATGCCACAGATCTCAGCGTGTGCATACTTCCTTGTTTTCAGGTGCCTCTCAAGGGAAACGTCCTGGTTTGGGGAAACGTGTGTCTTCAATACCACCCTTGGTCAGGGTCCCTCTGGTCATTCACTTTGCTCTACTAACAGTTCAGCTGGGGTTGTCTTTGGAAGGAGCAAGTTGATTTCCTTTGAAATAGCCTTCAGGCACAGCTATGAGCATAGTTCACTTCAGGCTTTGCTCCTAGTGGGCACGAGGATGATAGACCAAGCCTGGCTCCCTTACAAAGCCCTCCAGTACTAAACCAGCACTCTGTGCATCTTGAAATGCGATGTTATGTCCCTAAGGCATGCTCAGCTGTGGCTGAGAAAGGCTGCAAGGAAGCTATTTGGCATATTCCCACTCTCTAGCTTGCTGCTGGAAGCATTGCTTTTCATGGTGCTGTCCAGAAGACCAGAGGAGAAATCTGTTGCTGCTGGAAATGGCAGTAGTGCTGTAGGTCTTGGTGGCTGCCAGCAGAACAGATGGCCCAGGAATGGTGCAGGGCTGACTGCTGCACCCACCCAGAAAGTGCGTTGTGCAAGGCAGGACCAAGCTGGTCCCAGCTGTGTCCTGGCAAAGGAAGGAAGGTATGCTGTGTAGGAAGGGAGCAGGTATTTACTTTGAGTGTGCCAATGACCATTTGCCTCAGTGGGTGGGGAAGTTCAAATATGACAATTCCAGTTAGACTTAATTTTTCCTAGCAAGAAATGCCAGAGCATCGATACACATGGCCCAAAGTTTGCTGCAACCTGGTGAAATAGATTCTTCTATATTGCTCCAGACAGTCCTGGAACCAGTTAATCGTGTCTCTCCTGTTTCTGTTTTGTGCTGTTCCTACTATTGCAAAAATTAATCCTGAATATTCGTAGACTGATCATTTTAAATGCATTAGGAGCAATGCAGGGGCTGGAAATTAACACACACGCAAAAAAAAAAAAAAAAAACAAAAAAAAAAACCCAAAGGAAAAAAAGAGACAGAAAGTGAGGTGAGAACATGGGCAAGAAACAGAAATGGTATGATGTCCTATAGGTACATGAATTCAGTGGCAGAGGGCAGACTATGTCCTCCAGACCAGTGCTCCGAACTCCAGTCCCCAGAGCCTGCAAGGACAAGTGTGCCCAAGAGCAGGGACTGAATGTTGTGTCTACCACAGGTCTTCTGTGAGCCCTCTGCTCAGCCAGGGCTTAAACCAGGCAGATGTTTCACATGTTTTACTGTGTGTGTACTGGTAAACCTAAAACAGTCAGGGCATGATCCTGGACAGTGTCTCACATTCATTCATACTGTGTCCATTCAATTACGGACGCAGTCCAGCTTGCACTCTTCCAGGCAATGCATCACCATGGTTAGCAGATGGTTAACCCACTCCCAACACTGGTCTAGACTGGAGAGGACTCAGCTTTGAGGAATACTTGAATCTGTCCTGTATCATCCCAACCACTAAAACCTGACTGACAAAGCCCTAAATCAGATCATCTTTTAGCTCCTCTTGACTTGCCCTCCTCCTGGCTAGTAATGCCTCTTTTGAGGCCAGCGGTGAATTATCTGCCAGAGGGAAGTTCTTAAAAAGCTTTGTGCTGAAGTAGCCTGCCTTATGTTCTCCATTAGGAAGGCTTTATTCCTCCCATGTTCAGCATTACACCAGCAGAAGTTGGATTAGACTTGTATTTCTTGGCTAAACAATGACTAAAGGAAGCACGATAACTATCTACAAGTATTTGATGGGTGTAAACTCCAGCGAGGAAGAGGAATTGTTTAGTGTGGTTAAAGGACTTTTATGGCTAAGAGCGATTAGATTAAATTGAACAAAGCAAAACGTAAACTGAATAGCCTTCGTAATGCTAGCAGGCTGCAAGGGCAGCTCCCCGGGGACATGGTGGAAGCAGTGATGTCTGGGTCAGTTGAAACGTCACCGGGAGCAGAGCAGCATTTACGTTACGGGCCTCAGAACGCCATCCCATAAACAGCATGTCAACTTTCCCCTCTGCGTCCACACCCGCACCGCCGTGTGTCTGTGTGAGCACACGCCCAGATGAATAAGGAGGGAAGAAGGATGGTTCAGCCTCTGCCTGCACCTGATTTGTCCCCTTCTTTTGGTGTAATATGTTGCCCTGAACAGTAAGATTTCATTCTGCTGACAGCGATTCTGATCTTGTGACTGTTAAGGGAGAGCTTATGCTTCCACTTTCCATATTGAGCCATGAGTAAACTTTCCTTAGTATTTCAGCAGGAGGGGGCTCGAGCTCCAATTATCTGAAGCTTGCTAACAACCTTGGGTTATCACACACCTACAGGGTTGCCATCAGCCTTCCCTTCAGATTACACCTCTCTCAGCTGGCAGGACATGGTATAGGATGATCAACTCTGTACAAGAAGGGAACAAACAGGGGTGCACAGTTCCTCTGAAAATATACTGGTGGCCCCTTATTCACTCCTGGGGAAAATGAGCTCACTCTCTCACATGTGAGAAGCAGTATGTCATAATCCCATCTTGCCCCTTTTCTCTGGAAATCAAACACAGAGCAGGCAATCCCATCCATCAGGAGTTTCTGATGGAGTTCGTGAACTGACCTAAGCACTGAAAACGAATATGAGTGACTCAAGCACTGCTGTGTCTTTCAAAATCCTGCAGCCTCTCAGGGTGAAAGAAGTAGGGGGATATGTGATGTTTAATGTGTCAGGATGTTTTCCCCTGGCATGACGGTTTCTCTGCCTAATTACACAGACACAATAGCAAAGAAATTAGGTAAGTCAGGTAAGATGTGGATGTCCTGGTCGTCTAGGAGACAAGAACCTTATTTACCTGACATGACTTGTAAACAAACTACCCTGTTTTTAAAACAGCATATTGCTTCCAAATTGCAGGTTATCTGTTCTGAAACGACACCACTTAATGGGTTATCTTTAATCAGGCACACTTGTTGACATATCATTAAGTCCCACTTAGCACAAGTGTGAGAAGCCTGCGGTTAAAGGCTGCAAGCAGAAAGCCAAGGAGGACACATGCATCCTGCCATGGTGCTTGCAAAGAAGGCCCTGATCTGTTCATAGAAGGTCGGGAAGGGAGCAAGGAATTCAAAAGCCTTAAAAAACAGCCTGGACTGGAGTCTTCAGTAGTGCGTCATCACAAGTTTTCTTCTCCCAAGGGAGTAATTCTTCAGATATTTTACATGCCCCTTGCTGGTGTCTGTCCATGTTTTTCTTCAGCTGCAATTTGTCTATTTCTGCATTTATTGATCCTTCTTTTTTTAAACAGGGGCAGAGCTAATAGACATCTGTGCATATGGGAGAGACGGAAAGCGTTAACACCACCTCCCTTGCATGTCCACTGCCCAAATGCCAAAGCTACCTGGTTGGGTGTGTACATTATGGACTATGCAACAGAACAGGCATGGCACTGCTGCAGGGTCCCTGCTGTGCTGATACATTCTTCTTCCCAAATCTGGCTGGCTGCAAAGGGCTCAGATAATAACACATTTTCTGGGTTTTTTGCGTAGGCATGGAATACCTATCTTGATGTCTTCAGTAAAAATGGCATGCCTGAGGACACCATTTTACATAGGATAGTTTCCCATCCTGGCCAAGATTTTTTTTCATATAAGTGGCTGGCAGGTGTTCATGCTTCTGGTGATGTTCAGAAAAGGTGAATTCTCCTTCTCATGTCCCTGCTGTATTTCAAGTTTCAAATAATGCCATGAGTACATTGTATGAGCAGAGGAGAGGAAGATCACAGGGTTTCTGTCACCTCACATGACCATGCAGGTTATTTTTAACCTTTAGCAGTGGGTGATCCTAAAGCCCCGGATGAATGCGTATTTAACCTGTGCCACAAGAAGCTGCAATTCCTGTGCAGTCTCTGCTGGCTTGGAAACCAACAGTGCCCATTCTCCTGGGGTTTTCAGCCTTGACTTCACGAACTCAGGAGGTTCAGAGCTCATGAATTGGGTTTAAAGATTGGGTGAGGATGAACCTGAACAAGTCCAAGTAAGCAGTGACCCCATCAGAGGAAGGTCAACATTCCTTCATAACCCAATGCAGGTTTCACAAATCTCTTTAACAATAGCACTCAATTTAAATTGTATGTTACCCTGTCCTCCTTCCTCTGTCTTGAGGAGTACAGTCCTGGAAATCTGACATATACTAACACAAGAGTTCTGAGAGAATAAAATATTGAAAAAAGACTACTGCAGTGTTGTCTTCAGAGTCTCGTTGTGTGTGATATGGACCTTAAATCTTTCAGGTGGTGTCCATAGTATTGAGAGCATCTTGACAAATACATGCTATGTAAATTACAGCATTTTTTCAAAGATAGTCATTGCAGATTACTCCATGCATCAGCTTCTCACACTGACCCTTACAGGACTGCCTTCTCTTTTCCTTGCTCTTGTGTCTTCCAGTAGAAGATCAGTATGTAGCCAAAGAGATAATCTTGCTAAGCCAAAAAACCCAACAGGTGTTTTTAACATTTAATTAGACTTTCTTTTCAAGAGTACATCAACTACAAGGTATCTGAGGACACGACTACTGGAAATGTCACCTGGCCATTTGGCAGCTATGGAGCATATCTTATAGTGGTCACCTGGAATCACCTTTCTGGGCTCATCCTTCCTGAGTGAACACCAGAAGTCCAGCAGAATCACAGAAGAGGTAAGGATGGAAAGGACTGGACTTTCTCTCTGGTCCACTGGATCAGAGATTCCTAAGGGCTGGCCTTGGCAGTGAAGACTGAAGCAAAGAAGACATGCAGTATCTCAGCCTTCTCTGCAACCTATGTTTCGAGGGTCCCTGTTCCTTTCAGCAGAGGACACACATTTTCCTTAGAATTCCTCTTGTTACTGATGTATTTCAAGAAGACCTTCTTATCCTGGACATGCTCAGCAAGATTCAATTCCAAATGAGCCTTGGGCTTCCTACTTGCATTTCTGCATATTCTAACAACATCCCGACATTCATCCCAGGTGCGTGGTCCCTGCTTCCACCTTATGTATCTCCTGCTTTTGTCTGGGTTTTGACAGCAGTTCCTTGTTCATCTGTGCATGTCTCCTCCCCGTTTTGCTTGTTTTCTTGCCACTGGGAATGTCTTGTAGGCACTTCCTGGGCTGCATGCACCTAGTGGAAGTATTTACACTCGAGCCTTGTTTTGCTACATGCAAGAAAAGTACCTTGTCCCCATTTTAAGGGTAAGAAGAGCCTCAGGTTCAAAAATGCCTTGCAGTGTATCCACAAAACCTGAGGCAGCATGCCAGTGCTTGAGTCCAGGCAACTCCCCTCCTTGCTTTAAACACTATTTATTTGTTTTACCTAATGATGCAACACACATGAGTCGGCCCTGGCGCTCCTCTTTTCCCAGGGCGGGGACTCCCCTGCTATGGCACCGTCACTTCCTGGCTTGCCTGCTGTCTCTCTTGGCAGCTCTGTGAGCCTTGCCTTCTCCCACGGAGGTCAGCTAGCATGTCAAAAAGACATCAGCCCCAGATTCAGACTGTGGTGCTCAGGATTGCTCTAAAGACTGGGGAGATACTCCTGGGGTGGTGGGGGACCAGAACCCAGTTTCCTCCACATGGGATGCAGAGCTCATTGCGTGCCCCATTTGAAGGAGACAGGTTGACTGTGAGGTACCTCTTCTTTGAGAGCAACTTCAAGGAGAAGTTCTTGGGGGTGTTGGTTGCTGAAAATCTGGGCATGACCTGGCAATGAGCACTCGCAGCCCAGAAGGCCAACCATGTCCTGGGCTGCATCCAAAGCAGTGTGAGGGATGTGATTCTGCCCCTCTGCTCGGTTCTGGTGAAATGGCACCTAGAGTCCTGCATCCAGCTCTGGGCTCTGGGGGGCCTAACTGGATGTGGATCTGGTGGTGTGAGTCGAGAAGAGGGCCATGCATATGATCAGTGGGCTGGAGAACCTCTCCTATGAAGACAAGCTGAGACAATCAGGGTTGTTCAGCTTGAAGAAGAAGAGGCTCCAGGGACACCTTACAGCACCTCCCAGTACCTAAAGAAGGCTACAGGAGAGGGACTTTTTACCATGGTTTGTACTGATAGGATGAGGGGGGATGGCCTTCAACTGAAGAGAGGGCAGGTTTAGATTAGATTTAGGAAGAAATCCTTTACTGTGAGGGTGATGAGGCAGTGGCACAGGTTGGCCAGAGAAGGTGTGGATGCCTCATTCCGGGAAGTGCTCCAGGCCAGGCTGGATGGGGCTCTGAGCAACCTGGTCTAATGGAAGGTGTCCCTGCCCATGGCAGGGGGGTTGGAGCCAGATGGTCTTTAAGGTCCCTTCCAACCCAAACCATTCTATGATTTTATGATGTTTTCTGGCTGTTGTAGGTTTCACAGTGCTCGGTGTCACATCCTATTCTTTCCCTTTGCCTTTCCCTTTCCCTTTCCCTTTCCCTTTCCCTTTCCCTTTCCCTTTCCCTTTCCCTTCATCCAGAATTATAAGCAGTTATGCTGCACAGCAACTACTTCATTACTGGTTTTCCTTACATGGTGGTTTGACAAAGGGGTGCCTGAGTACAAAAGCGACATCTGTAAACCGGAGGAGATTCAGAAAACAACAGTGATAAAAAGCACAGTGCTCCTGGAAATCTCTAAGGCAGCAATTTAGAGCCCAGCTACTAGCATGCTAGGACAGACCTCAAGTGAAATGAAAAGAAATTAACTTATTAAATATCTCTAAAGAAGGCATGTAAAAAGTATTATTTTCTGTAAGCTGTGTGTGCTTGTGTAAACAGCCTTTTCCACTTGGGGCTACATCTCTGTAATTATGTATTATTTGCAAGAAGAATGCAGAGCATGAGGAGTGAATATGTTCCAAATGTGTCTGAACCCTGACCAGGAGAAGGCTGTGATTTTAGCTCACTTTAGGGAGAGGAGAACAAGCCCACGCCTTTTATTTATTCTTCTTGATCTCTTTGTAACAACCGTACTTTTCACTGGAAGTGACTCACCTGACAAAGAAGATAAGAAACCCAGAAGGACCATTCAAGAAAAATATGGTGCTGGAAACTATCCTTCAAATTTAAGGCTTACAGTCCATCTGAAACCATACTCATATTCAGGCCCTTCAGGTTTCCCTAATTACTGAGAAGAACTGTCATTTTTTCTAAATGTGGTGTCAGCATTTGTTACGAGCAATCAGCACAAAATTATCCAAAAAACCTTCCTGTGACCTATAAACCTGCAATTTGATATGCCTCACCCAATTTTTATTCTGTAACAAGTGATTTTTTTGCATAGAATTTTTTGTAGAGACTCTTTAATCTATGAGGCAGCACATAACAAGATCCCATGGCTGGAGGCTGAAGATAGCTACGTTTCAGCTAGCAATAAGGTGCACATCTTAACAGCAATTAATTAAACACTGAAATAAATCCTGAGGGGATATGACGAATTCGTCACTTCTTGAAGTCTCTGAACTTCATCTTTCCAGACATCATGCTATACCTGAAATGCAAAGTGTGGTCTTGGTACAGGGATTATAGGGAGGGGCAGTGTTACGGTATTTCTTAATGTCAGTGAGAAGACATTTTCCACATCAAAAGCTCAATTTTTTTATTTTTTTTCTTTTTTTTCTTTTTAACACACATAATGAAATTCATTCCTTCTTCCAGTATCAATAGGTCTACTTCAGTGGAAATCAAGAGGCCACTGCCAACTTACACCAATAAATAAAGCCCAAGTTTTAAAAACAGATATACAGCTAAATTTCAAGATGCCTACTGGGCTGCAGAGCAGAATTTTCAGACACACTGCTGCCCGCTCCTAATTTTTAGCAAATCTCTCTTTCAGTGTCAAGCCTTCCATCTCTGGAACAATACATTGCTATTGAAATATTTAATGAGTCACTTTTAAATATCCCACAGGAACAACAGGACATTTATCTCATGCTGCAGAGCTGTATTTTAAAAATAATTATCTTAAAAAGAAGGCTCCGTGCAACAACTGAAAAAAGCCCAAATCTCTTCCCCTTTGTACTTCACAGAACTTTCTCTCTCTCTGCCTTTCCCTTTTCATTTCTCATCCACTCTTCACCCATGGGGTTATGCTGAGGTGACTACGATGACACCCAGGCTGAGACACTCTGTTTGCATTCTTCCGTCGGTTTGGGTTGGCTGCTCTCCCCTGTGTAGGCTTGGCAAGGTGAAAAAGTGACCTTGTGGCAAACTTGGGTGTGACCTTCTAGAACAGCAACAGCTCTCAGCATGACTGCTGGGTCTCCGAAATCTTACTCCATGGAAAATTTGAGGCAGTTTATCCTATGTGCACTGACAAACTTACGTTTATCTTAGGGCAGGAGCATACATCTGTGGAGTTACCACAGCAGGGCTAACTCATGGTGTTGCCACATCCTGGCTCCCCTGCTAGGAACTTGCCACAGAGCTCTGCTGTGTGCGTTCTTGCTTTGTTAATGGTGGTGTGCCAGAGCCAGATGCTTGCTGTGAGACTTAGTGCTTCTGCTACTGCAGGACCTCAGCAGCACCATCCTGCTGCTGTGGCTTCTGTGAATCTCTTGCTCTAACTACTCCTTCAGCTCTGAAGAGGCAAAAGGAGCTTGGTGCTGTTCTTCAAAATGTCACCTTAACCTAATGCTGTGATGCTTCTCAACGCATGTAAGAAGTGGTTCAGAAGGTAACTGCAGGATCTTGCAGCTCTGCAGCTTTTTGCAACATGAGTGCAGCTGTCAGGAGACTCCAAGTGTGTGGATTCAAATATACCCATTTTGGGACCACAGCAAACCTCTGTTTTCCTAAGGATAACATCCAGTACAAGGATTTTGACAGTAAGGGTCATAGCTGAATCAGAGGTTCTTGCAAAAGGGCTCTGGCACACCAAGGGAAGTTACCGAGCCTACACTGCCAAACATGAGCCAGACACAGCTCACAGAGCATCACTCTGTGTGACGCTGGGTGCTCCTCTGAACTGGGAGATATTCCCAGTTCAGGATATTAGACCCCTGTATGGACCATTCCCTTAAGAGTTGTACTCAGTGATCCTTTTAGGTCCCTTCCAACTCAGGCTATTCTGTGATTCTGCGATTCTGATTACTTGGCTCTGCTCGTGCAGGGAGTGGATGCAAAAAAGCACAAATATTGGCCTGCCTTGTCAGTGAATTGTGTGCCCAAGACTGATCACAAGACTGTATTTACCCCCTGTTTTTATTACCAAGAGCCAAGCCACCTCAGCCTAAGCTCCACAGCCCTGCCATGGTGACACTGTGGCACAGGGGTTTTCAGCGCAGTCTGCATGGGCTGGGTGAGGCTGGCCTTTGAAGGCATAGAGAGACCTTCCAAGCCTGGAAAGCTGGTTTGGAGATGAGGGAGGACAACACATGTATTTCCGACAAATCAGGATAATGAGGATCTTCCACGTTGTACTGTATTTTGGACTAGTAACCACAGTGGTCCGGTTTCATCCGTGATCAGAGAGGAACTTTTTTCTCTGCTGAGGCATTGTTATGCACAAACACAGGCCCTACTAGAGCAGAAATTGTTATGTTTTGGGGGTTTATTTTCAGGCTCTGGTGCTTCTGACAGCCCGAGGCTGGCAGGCAGGTGCCAGAGTTGACTGGCTGTCATTGGTGTATCACACAAACTGTGATTTGACCTGTTCCTTCCCAGTCCCCAAGCCACCCACAGACACTGCTTTGCTCCTCATCAGAGCAAAACAACAGAGATGAAGCAGCTGTGAAATACACTTGCCCTCCGTTTGCAACCCTACTCCATTACATGCCTTTAACGTGGCAATATAGACTAGTTATACTGTAATATAAATACATTTCTTTCCTCTACCCACAGCTCTGGATCAATCAGCAGCTTAAAACAGCAGGAGGGAAATGAAGTAGTAGCGTAGAGGGAAAAAAAGAAGAGCTGATGTTGTAATCAGCCAACTAAACACCATTAGGACACACTGTCCTGCTCAGTGGGTGTACAGCTGCACTGGGCCATGACCAAATCTATTAATAGGCCATGCAGGGCTCTTTGTAGTTCTAAGAGCAAAGCTTCTCGATTGTTGAGCCTGGAGTTCCCTCTCTGTAACTTCAATAACCCCCGTGTGGTGTATAGTTACAGCAGTCGACTCTTCAGCAAGGATGAAAAGCTGTACTCTAGTCTCTTCAGACAAGAAGCAAAAATCTTACTCTTCATTTTTTGCTCAGACCAGAAGGGGGAAATAATGCTGAGACCATAAACTTAGCCCTAATGTGGACAGGAGATTGCCTACAGAGTATCTGAGTTGTTCTAGTCTTGATGGCAGACACGAGGAGCAAAGACTGGGGTGGAAAGTACACAGTTTGGTTTGTTGTGTGAAAGGACCTGTTGCATCCCAGGTCCAGGGGACTGGGCTCTGACACGCCTGCAGTATCCTATGTCTTGAGGATCACTTGCCACGTCACTCCACAAACTGGCTGGCATTTTACAATCATATGCCTCTTGCCAAGAAGCATGCACACCTACACAAGAAGCCTCCGAGTCCCCGTAACTTTACAGTAACAAGCAGAGACTTCCAGCCTACAAGTTATTTCATTTTAGAGACATTTAAAGTTAAGGAAAATGATTTCTACCTCACACCCGAAAGACACAGGATGGGGGGACTGTGCAGATCAGATGTTTAGTAGGCTTAGAGAAGTTAACTCCATGTATCAAGGTCCTGGGGAGTCATTACTCCATGAAAATATCTGTAACACCCTTGGGCTGCTCCAGTGTCTTTCCGCTACCATAGACTGGTTTGTGGTTGGAGCCAAAAGCCAGTGCTGCAGCTCTATGATTAATTCTCATTTCCCCATGACTGAGGAAGGGACTTGAGGTCCCTGGAGGCAGCGGATGCTTTCTGCAGGACATGACCCCAAAGAACTGGAGTCTGGTGAATGTCTGGAGTGCTGTCTGAAACTCAGGGGTGAAATCGTGCTTGGTGGGAAAGAGTAGCAGCAATGCGGGAGAGAAATGCTCGAGGGAGAGGGTGTACCCAGAGAACAGTGGAGGAAGCATATGTGAGGCAGCAGCTGAGGAAACAGGCAGCAGGGAAGTGGTAAGCACTTGGGAACGAACCCTGGAAACAAGCAAAGGCAAAGCACTGTGATGGAAGGAGAGGTGAAATGAGGGCTATCTCTGCAAACAGCCCGGGGATAGCCCTGCATGAGGTCAGGGGCTGTCTGACTTGCACTGTGAGGGTGGTTCAGCCACTGCAGTCAGGGAAAGCCTGACTGCAGCTTCCAGGGCTTCGTGGGGCAACTCTCCAACTCAGAGCAGGGCTGCCACCTAAGTCATCTTGGGCTTGGCTGTGTAAATTTATTTATTTAACTGAATTGCCCAAGCCAGGAGTCGAGTCACCACCGACAAGCATCAGTAAGGCTTTCACACCTTCCAAGGTCTCCTCTCAGCCCACCAGCAGCAGCAGGGAGGGCTGGTTGGGGCAGGAACACAGCAGGCTTGCCAAGTCTGCCTAGGGCTCCTTCCCCAGTCAATGGAGCAAGGGGGAGGGGGTGCAGCCTTCCGGCAATGACTCAGCCCACCAAGGAGCAGAACCACCTTCTTGAGGTGCATGTTTCCCTGCTCTGACTGTAGGATGAGCCTAAAGCAAAGACAGCCTGTAATTTAAGAATCCCAGCCAAAAAGCTCAGAGTTAGAGAGAATGAGCCTGGGTATCCATGTAGATAGAGGATATATGTAAAAGTTAGCATGGCGTAGCAGAGTGAGAGTAGGTGAGTCATCTCGGAGAGCACCGGAGCTGACTGTACAATAAGCACCACTTCTTGTGTAATTATAAATGCACATGGAGTAGGAACTGGTGTGTTGGCTGTCTCTCCCAGTACTGCACATTTCAGTTAAGCTCTCTGGAACAACTGGCTGTTGGTATTAGTTTTAAGATAATGCCAGTGGGAATCAAGTGAATGACAAAGCATTGTTGGCAAGCTATTAAGCTGTTAAACAACCTCTGAGAAGCACAAGTTATAAATTCCTTTATTCTATTAATTTGACATTACGGTTTAGTGATAAGGATTTCCAGGAACCCAAGTGAACCAGCATGCAGTTTTATTCATAAGGTGCATCTGAAAAGAAGCCAGTAATACTTAATATTTGTATACTATTCTCCAGCTTCTTAGTTGATGAAGGGTCATTTCTGTTTCCAGGGCTAGACATACTATTTTGGCATGCACTGTTGTGTTTTTATGATAAATCCAACACAGATATGCTCTAGTCATTTTGGACTGAAAAAAATATTTGTGAAGGCAGCAGCAAGGCTGCCTACAACCAAGTCAGGATGAGATTTCAGGGGCAGTTTCTTGTCCTCTTTTCTCACAGCTGTTAGTACTACCAAACAGCACATTCCCGGTCTAGTGGTTTCTCTCTGGCCTTTCCCCCATGTTTCCTACCACAGGTGCATTGCCAAGGCAGAAGTGTAGAACCTACATCCTGCAGTGGCCAAGCAGCCTGTGCCTCTCAGCCAAAGCCTCACAGCAGCAGTCACCCCTCTGTCCCCACTGCAGGGATCTCTGTCCCTCTAGGTGGCCGTGAGGGGTATTTCAAACCCCAGAGCGGATGCAGAGGGGTATGCATGGCCCAAAACATGCTTCCCCCTGCCACATGACCTCTTACAGTGGTTGGTACCTCAGCTGCCGTGCAAAAGCTTTCAGCACACAGCGGGTAAAATGCTTAAACCTGTGTGGGTGATCAGTGGAAATATGTCAGTAGGTGGGTGAGGGAACATAATGGAGTAAACAGCAAGCATTGTAGGCTCTGGATACTCAGGCTATAACACAAGCAGTAGAGTGAGGCAGAGGATTTATACTTGTCAGACATTTTGCCTCTGTTACGCCTTCTTTTCCCGTCTTTCTTTTCATTTTTTCATTTGGTGGGATAATATAAGTGGAAAAGAACATCCAGACCCACCCATTCTGCCTTTCAGGACACTATTTTTAAAATAAAACACACTATACCAGAGTTTGGAGAGCATTATGGATAAATATTTTATGCCAAGGATTCAGTTTTCTCTCAGGACCTGGATTAATAATATTATATAGGCCCAGTTGTTAGTGGGCTCCTCTTCCAATGAATGCCTTGTTTAAATGTGTATTGAAGACTTGTTTTTACAATGGCTTTCTCCTCTTTAATAGGATTTGACGTGTTGGCTGTGGTATAGCCTGCAAGTTGTTTGTATAAAACTTTAAAATATATTTCTGAGTGGTGCTGTATAAATACTGCGTGCATTGAATTGTATTATTTTATTGTGAAATGGAAAGGTTTCCTGTTCTATACCATAATACGATTTGTTATTTTTCCAGCACACACATTAGCCTGCATTCAACTTCTGCAGAAGGTAGAAGAACTCAAATTAAATTTACAAGCACACCTGAGCAAAGCTAGTTAGCTAAGGCCAGATCATGTTTCTGTGATTAAATAATGCTGGCTATTATAACACATTGCAAGAAAGTGCAGCTATAAATCCCCGTCTCAGTTTGTTTCCAATGCTTCATTGTACTGTAGAAACTCTGCTGTACTTTCTAGTAAGCAAAAGGCTAGACATGGGACTGAGTCACCCTCAGCAGATGTGTTAGATACTAACTTGGAGGAGATAAGGGTAACAATGCTGCTCTCCCCTGGGCGTTCCCCTCAAGGACGTTCCCATGCTACACAACCATTAATAAATCGAACTTCATTGCATCCGACCACAGAGTTTATTAAGTGAGGAAATTGGTTCCCAGAAAAATTTAGCATTTTGCTCAACACCAGAGAGTAGGTCCACAGCAAGGAGAAAGAGCTGGAGACATTCATTAATTTCCAGTTAGTGTTTAACATTAGCATTTAACATGGTGTGCTGAAGGCATGACATTGCTGGGTGTTCACGTTGTCAGGAATGGATGGGCAATGGTTTCAGAGCCTACAGCAAGACCCTGCTGAGCATGTTGGTCACCACCGTGTACCCCTGGGGACCTGTCAGGGCAGCAGGTCCCTACGGGTTGAGGGACCATCTCCCACCTGCCTCTGGGGATGAAAGTCCATGGCTCCACCACTGTCTTCACTGGGATATGTCAGTAGGTCTCTCAAGGGTTCAGGAGGATCTCTTGGGGTTCATATGGACCCAGCTCAGGGAGCAGAGCCGAGGAGGTCTTGGTCCCACAGGCACCCAGGTCACACTGCAGGTCACACCCAGGTCACACTTCCTTTTGATGGAAACAAGGGTGAGAGAGCTAAAAGGGTGGCTGGTGCACACCAGGGTGGCTGGCTTCATCTCTGAGCTGAAGATATGCAGCACATGGCCAGGACATACATCTGAGGCTGGGGACACTAAGGCAGCTCAACTCTGTCCAGAGTTCAAGGTTTTTACAGGTGGCTCTGACAGTTTTGCGTTTTGTTAAGATTTCTCATTTACCAGTCATTTACACTGTTGCCAAAACTTGACCATTGGGAGTAAAGTTTTCCAGTCCAGGTGTTTGCCTGAGGCTGAATTACTTCAGATAGGGTGGAGAGGAAAACTTCACGTAGCTGTTCCTCAGGGCCGAGGCTTAGATTGAGGGAAAAGACTGGTTTGTAAAAAAATGATATGACTTACCCTTTGAAACTCTCCACTGCTCTGTGAATGTAAAGATAATTGTATGAGAGAAAGGAAAACAGACCAGACAAGGAATTGGGCTCTCTGGGCACAACCCTAATTGATGGCTATCGTGGGAAGAGGGATGGAGGACCTGGGCGAGGTGGACTGACAAAGGCAGCATATCATGATTAAAACTGGGAGGATGGGCCAAAAAACCCCCAGACTTTACAGAACTGGACTGAATTGTTGAGACTGGGGAAAGTTTGCAGTGGGCCAAGTCTTAGGGGGTGGGGCAGAAGGGAGTTAGGACAAGGGTAACCATTTAAAGTTTTGCACCCAAGAGAAGGCACTAGCCCACAGCCCGGACTGGGCTGGCTCCTAAATTTCAGCAGTCCACTACCACCAGTGTTTATGTGTGAAACCACTGATGACAGCATGTTTTATCGCCTGTGTACTGTAAGAGCCGGCTCTCACCCCACAGGTGTGGTCTTTTAGCTGCCTTGGCAAATCTCAACGTCATGTTTACCCTGCTGATAAGTCATGTGGATGTCATGCAACAGTACTTAACTGCCTTTAATTTTGTCTTTAATTGCACACACGTACTTGGGGTTTCTTCATGTACTCAAAGTCATTCAGCCTCATACTGTGCACTAGAAAAACATGTCTCAGCTGGCAAGCACCTATTTCAATCTGCTATTTTCCAGTATATTCCCAATTTATACCATGCTCTTTGAATCCTGAAATATTTTCTTCATGGGATTTTCTGTAGTGCTTGCCACTGCAGAACAAGAGCTCCTCAGCCATTAGCTGGTTCATTTTAGCAGAACTTTTATGTGATGAGATATCATGATACTGTCATTTGGCAGATGGGCACCTAAGTCAGCACTGCAGCTGCCAAGTTTGAACCCACCGGGACTTGATTTCTGAGAGCACTTACTGTATGACACGATGGTGTGAATCACTGAAGCATCTCTCTGCCTGTCTCAGCTGAGACTGGGAGCTCAGCATTTCTGCACACCAAACCACTGGGTTTGGAAGCCAGGCACCTAGAAAGTAAAAGGACACAATTAGAACCCATCCATGAGAAGCTTGGATGAACAGCATTTCTCAACTCTCTGGAACAAAGGATTACATCCAAGGATGTAATTTTGTACTTTCTGTGTCCCACAGTCCTGTTCCTTATTCACTTCTAGCTTTTGGAATAACATGAAGTAGAGATGCTGCCATAGCCACAAAGTGGGTCTAATTTGTGTACTGAAGGAAGGAGCTGTGTGGGAAAATACTGCCTGATCAGACAATCCAAACCGTGTCTGCATAATTCTTGTATGTATGGGAGATGAATTAAGGTATCAAAGGTAATTTTAAATTAGTGTTTTCTAATATTTGTGTGCCTGTTCTGCCAAGCTTATTAGTATTCCTTCAAAGAGAGTTTTTAATTTGTTTTGGAAAAAAGCTTATTTATTCTAATCATGCATAGGAAATAGCTAGCTCTATCTTTCTTACAAAATATTTTTGCAAATGGAAGGGTGCCCTTCTCTTGACATTCCTCACCAACTTGGGTTCAGCATTTGAAGATGATAAATGGGCATCAAGCTCAGCATTTCTACCACCTCCTACCTGCTTTGACTCTTGTTCCATTAGAATTTCAGCAATGTGCTGGTTCATGGCAGATAACCTCCTCTTCCTCTCCAGAGTGCCTGTGAGTGTGTAGGGGGTGAGGGAATGGGTGCATTTCTCATCTCCTCAGCATTTATTACATTCCTCTTTCTCTACCTCCTCTGCAGCAATAAATCAATGCTACTTGTTATTGTCTATTCCTTGGGCAGTGTCTCAGGGGGAGAGGCAGGCTCTCCTGACTATAATGCTGTGTGTTTTATCAAATGCTAAAACAGAAGTAAATATCCAAAGTAAACCAGTCTTGTTTTTGCAGCTTTTGAGGGGAAGGACCCTATCCAAGCCATGCCAGCTGCATCATCCATCAAGACTCTTTGTCCCGTGCAGGCTGCTGTTACCAGCCCCAGCCTTAAGTTGCCTGCACAAGTAGAAGAGGACAGACAGCACGCCAGTGGAGCAATGTTTCTGTTTTTACTGTGGGAAAGAAAATTTAAGGTTTCTGGTGCTGATGACTATTTCCTGCCAGCAGGCAGCTCCAGGGCTGAGATTCTGGATGAACCTTTCCTGTATGTCTGTTGAGATGGGTGCACACTCCTTGCATTTCTGCCACTTCTTAATGGCAGGTAAAACCCTAGAAATACCTTGTGGATGAAGTAAAATACAGCTTGATTATTGTTTACTCTGTCAAGAGCAGAAGCACATACACTGGTAGAAAGTGTAGATGTGGCACTTGGGGTCATGGTTTAGTGGTGGATTTGGCAACCTGAATGATTCCATGATTGTAAATGAAGAGCATCTTCATAGTGGTACTTTGGCTTGCAGCAATTCCCAGGAGAAACTTTGTCCAGAAAGCCTCTGCCTTCTTGTTTTGTTGCCTGCTTTCTAATCACAGCCAACAGTTTTCTTTCACACAGGCTTCCTGATTTTCTCCTGGAAAAAAAGGCCTTGCCACAAACCTGGACCAGCAACCAGGGGTTAGATGTTCCCCCTGCTCTCTCTACTGAGAACACCCTGAAGAGATGGGATGGAGAAATGATCATGAAAGAAATTGGTGTGGTGGAGGAGTGGGTGAGAAGGGCAGGCGCATGACTTCTAGAATAGAGGTCCAAGCCCAGAAGCACAAAAAAAATATCTGACACACCTGCACAGGCATCCAGGACCAATTTACACAGGCAGGTTTAAGATGGGGTTGCAGCTGGGATTTTTTCCTCCTTAACCCCTTCCAATGTTAACTGGGGTAACTCATATGGGAACCTTTAGTGCAGAAGTTACTGAAGGGGTTTGCAGGCAGATTCTCAGGGTTTAAGTGCCAAAAAAGGCCCCCTGACAGATTAGCATGTTTTTATTGTGGCTTTGTAGACATATTTTGCATTTTCTCTCTGCAGTGGCAAAAGGTGTACAGTTAGATCCCCCCCAAGCAAGAAATGTACTTTATCAAACCTCGGTTTGTCAGCAACAGCACTGGTAAAAGCATGCACACACATGCACCTCTTTCTCCTTTTCTTCCCTAAACTTTGACTATTTTTTTATTAAAATGGCTGCCTCAAGCTACTGACAAAATAATGAGATGTGCTGGGTATGAAAAAACCCCACCAACTTCAATTCAAGTTCAGATTCCTTCTCCTGCTCTGATTTCACCATTTCTTCCTGCCCCTACCTTGGTTCTCAAGGGGACATGCAGAGGTCAGGATGCTTCTTTCAGACCATTCAGGGAAGATGATGTCCTTGCATCAGACTTCATTTGGGCATAGCCCCTCTGCCGGGGGGACTGTGGGGGCAGACCCACAGCTTGTGCTGCAGAGAGGTAGGCCTGACATGCAGAAAGGACCCGTCTCTTTCATGCTGCTCTTCAAGGCTCCAAAGTCCATTGATGGTAAGCAGGCAAAAAAGTATTTCATGCGGAAAGGTTCCTTTCTGTTTTCTTCTTTGTTCCCCTTTCTTAAAAAATATCTCCCCAGCCTTCAGGCAATTGTCAGGGTGTGGACTCACATGACGATAGATCTCAGATGAGTTTGCAAATACAGCACAGCTTTTGAGGGAGAGCTCTGGTTCAAGAGCTCTCCTTGTCCCATGGCATGGTGGGAGGGGGTGGAAAAGGGACAGCCTGGTATGGAAATGGGGAAAGGATAGCTTGGGGACCACTGGGTTTAGCCTGTAAGAATATGTTTTGAGAACACTGTGGCCACTTTAGGGAAGGAGAGGTCCTCGCAGTGCTCTGGCCTCTCCTGCCTGCTACATCTGGGGGTCTCTCAGGTGTCCATATCCTCGAAACTCACTTGGTTTGGAGAGTTGGTGGTTTCTCTTCCTGTTGAGGGATGCACTGCATTTCAGCTTATCTCTGGCTGAAGGACCTCACCTAGACACATGACTACCTAAGTCAGAATGAATTATCCACAACCCACATCTGATTTTTCCACAGCTCTCTCACTTGCTGATTGTAATTGCTCTTTACTTGCTTTTATAATTTCAATTATACAACAAGCAAGCTGTACAGTAGCTGCACAAAGTATCTGTTAATTTTATTTAGTTTTTAGTCATTAGTTGACTTCAAATAATTCCGTAACTGTGATTGCCATAGTCCTGAGAGAGCAGAGGGTTTCATTCATCAGGTGGACTTTCTCTGCATACTCTCTGCTTACACTGGCACTAGTTTGCCAGTTTCCTCTGTAGAGATTATTATTTAGATCTCATAACGCTGACCAAACATCCTTAATGTGGACAAAAGGATTTCAGGGTTTATGCAATCAAATACTGTAGGGATATCCAGCAGTGTGAATGCAGGCAACAGCCAAGAGCAGACCATTCATCACTGTCATTGGCACTGTTTCTGTTTCACATGCCAGTTAGACACTGAGCTGGAAGAAGTCCAGGGTCTTGCAGGATTGAAACGGAGATAGGACCAGCCCTTCTCAAGGGTTTTTATCATGTTCAAGGTAGAGCAAGATCAGATACTGGGTTATATTGAGAGAATTTGCTTGCATCAAGCAACAATTAAATAATGATAAGCTTTAGGTGGAGGTTAGATGTCTCTTCTGGAGGAAAGCATGACCTCATGCTTTGGCTTTTTTTTTTTCTCCTGGACAAAACAGAAGGAGAGAATGGCAATGGAGATTTCTATTTGAGACTCTCCTCTGTTTCTGTTGTGTAGAAGGGGTTGAATTGGGAGGTGGAGAGTACTGACTTGCTGGTCAGTAAGGAGCCTGTATGGAGCCTTCTTTCATGAAATGGTACATTGGGTGGAGATAGTTTTCTGCAAGAAGGAGCCTGAGCGGGACGGGTAATAAAGATGTTCAAGACTGACAAGTCTATCCATGGCTCAGAATAAGGCAGGAAGTGTAATTAAGAAATCCTTTGACTGAACTTATGTGGGTGACTTTCAGAATGAATAGGTATATAAGGTATATAAAAGTGAGCATGTTTTATATCATCAAGCAAGGAACCTTGGTCTATAGTAGCTATTTTAATCTTGTTTTGAATTCATACTTGTTTGTTTTCTTTAAGGAGAATAAATAATTCCTTCTGCTTGGTAAATACTAAATTGCATCTCCTAAACAAGGTCTGTCTGCTTTAAACTACATTCTGCTCTTTTTGTTAATGTTACCCAGAAGCAGAAGAGGTCCTAGAGGATACGCAGCATGGGAGGCCTCTGATTTAAACAGTATATGTTTATTTGGAAACATAACTTTAATAATTTTTTTTTAGAGCAGGAAATGGTGAGTGATACACTCATCTTTTTTTTTTTTTTAATTATTCCTTTTATGTTGGAGTCTACCCCCACAGAAAGTGGAATTAAATGAAAAGTGAAGTACACTTATTTTACAAGAATGCATTTTTGGAAAGGATGCAATTGAATTGATCTGGTCCCTTGGGTTTTCAAGAGTTTAGATTAATACAGCTGATCCTCTTGCCCTGGAGTCTAGAAGTAGGAAAAAAGTCCTCCTGATTCTCCAACTCTCAGATATACCCTCAGCCTAAAGTGAGTAAGATGGCAGACTGAGCTTTATCCATCTGTCAAATGCCCATGATGAGTTTATCTGGATGCAGATTAGCTGTGCTGTGGGCGCAGAGACCCGAGCTGGCTCAGTGCAGCGTGCAAAGCAAACAGTTTTGTTCCAAAAACTAGTTGAGCAGACCCATAAATCCTGCTTAGTCCATGACTTTCATAAATTCAGGGTTTTTCACCTTTCCTCGAAATCAGTAAGTGAATTTAGAGTGCTTAGGACAAAAAATTTTCTTTCATTATAACTCAAATTGTATGATTAAATGTAGTAAATTCAGACTTTAGTATGTGTTCACCACAACTTCAGAGAGGCTCATTTTTAAAATAAGTCAAATTCCAATTTTAAGAAAAAAAAATTCAATTTTTT
>VYXC01003636.1:575787-601448 GCA_013397175.1 Platysteira castanea | reverse complement strand
GATTATGCATTTGCAGGAATTTCAAGAGGGCATAATTTTCTATGTTTGCTTATGTTTTATGTCACTGGCAACTTTTATTCTTCTGGCTTCTTTGATTTTTGGTTATCATGAAAAGCATGGAATTCTGTAAGATGGGATCTATACAGAAACTAGGAAAAATAAAAGGAAAAAACAAAAAAGAAAGGAGTAGTAAAAATAACGGGCCAGAATTTACTGTGCTTGCTTTCTACAATGCCATGAGACCATTAAAAGCCATTTATCTTTTACTAATGATCCTTTACTAGAGGGAATGTCTGATTATCTAACTTCTCCGACATATCCTTTCTCTCCCTCTTTCCCTTCACTGGCTAGAGGGATCGGTGATGGTCAGAAATACTGCAAACATCAATTACTCCAGCTTCCCTCAGGAAATGGAAACAAAAGCACACCCATTCAAACGTTTTGAACTCTCTTTAAAGTCCTGCAGAAGTAGTGGAAGGCTTGAGGTGGAGTTTCTTAACCTGTCTAAATCAGGACTCTCTTCCTTGACATAAATCAGGAAAGGAAAAATTCAACCTTTTGCTAATTTGTGTAAAACTTTGAAGATAATTTGCCTAGAGACATTTAAGTGGTACAACATGAAATAACAGAAACCAAAATTAATGGAGTTGGAATGGGACTGCATTGTGCGGGGCCCCCACATATGGTTACAATTCGGTGTTTCCTCTGTATCTGACAGGATCCTTACAGAAAGAATGCTTCTGAGGAACTGCTACTGCACCCACCATGAAGGCGCGGAGAAGAAAACCTCACCCCACAGCGTCTGCTCGCCATTCTTTCTCCTCCCCTGGTGACGCCTTCTGGGTTTTATTTGCACTCGAAATTAAACACAAGTCTGAGTTTGCTCTCATGAGCAAGCTTGTCCATTGTTCATGGTTTAAATCTTGAGGGTGGCTCTGGAAGGTCTCCCTGTTTGGAAACAGTTGATACACACTCCATGAGGTCAGCTAAGTTGCTCACACACAGCACCATGAGCCACTGAGGTGCTGTGAGACAGCTGAGGTGTTCAGGCTGATCCAGCAGACGTGGTACAGTATCTACAGGAGGCACACGTCTGCCTGGAGAGGCAGCCGGAGGCCAACCACACTATTGCAGGACAACTCCAGTGGCCAGAATGTTTCAGAAGAGGTAGCACACACTTGGAGTCTATAGATGAGCCAGGTGCCTGAGCTCCCAGTGTAGCCAGCTGAAGTCCAGCCAGTGCAGTCAGCAGCATCTAAAAGCTACACATGGGACAAAATTCTGAGGTGCAACCCAGTTGCCTAAACACAGGTATCTGTTTTCTTTTGAGATATCCTCCCATATTTCAGGTATTCACACAGGACTGGCAAATATGATTTGAAACTACTGGTTATTAATAGTATCTAGGAGGAGCAGCTAGACACTGGGTAGCATACTCAAGCCAACCAGAGCCCATGTTTTGGCAAACAAATCTCCAGGTCTAAAGAGAGGCTCATGCTCTGTGGAATGAACAACAGATGATTCAAGTTTAAAACCAGCTCAACAGCAAAAAGCTCCAGCTTGGCTCTTCCTGTGTTAGCGATGATGGTGCCTCAGCACACAGCGTGAATGAAGAGCTTGTGCGTCACAATGCTCACAAGTTAACCTTTTGCCAAGTTCTCTCTTCACCTTGTAGACAGCAGCTACAACCCCCAGTTAGCCTGTGGCAACCACTGACCAACAGGTTGGCCTTGCTGGAATGCCAGGTAAGCGGAATGTGTCACATTAACACAAACATGGCCAGATATGAACCTCACTGAAATGGTGAACTTGTGCCTAAGTATTAATCTGTCTTTCATTTCACTATTTCCACTGCTCATAATTATTACCATTTGCATGAACAGTGAATTATCCGCCTTGCTCAAGCCTGCAATGAGTCTGAGTTTTTCATAGCTATGCTTAATTGTTGCCAGTGTTCCCTGTAGGAGCGTTAGCCTGCTTAATATTACATGGCTCGAGAAAATTAAATGATCAATATCAGGTTAAGAGCACTCAGTTGCTCTTTCTTGGCTTTTCTAATTGTTTGTGTGACAGGAAAATAATTACTATGTTGAGTTTATTGCTATTCTCATTGTCCTCACTTGGTGATTTCGTTGTTCAGCTACGGACATGTCTGATTTAAATTGTCCATAATATTACTATCTTAGAAGGAAATAGAAAGGAAAGGGGAAGGGAAAGGAAGTAGGAAAATTAAAGGCTGATCTAAGATTAACATAGTGTTTACTCTGGCTCCTGGCAAGGTCTGTTTGTAAAGGGAGACTCCCAAAGCAAAAGTCATCCAGAGCGAATTTGTTTAAAGTGACACTGTCAACTTCAATATCACACTTCAGGATTTTTGATTTTTACTCCATGTTGTTGTAAGTAACACCCAAACCAATTATATCCCACTAATCCCATTGGAACACCTCAGATTACAGTTGTGAAAATAGATAAAAAGCATTTATCTCTATTTTTGGTTTGCTTTTACTGCAATTCCTGGCACACTAATTTCATATTCTGAGTTGCAAGGGACTCACAAGGATCACCAAGTCCAGGTCCAAGTGAGTGGTCTGATATAGGAACTGAACCCACAATCTTGGCTATGTTCTAATAGCACACTTCTAATCAACTGATCTAATCTATGATCACCAACTTGTATGGAAAGCTTACACACAAAAAGGATCATGTGGATTTGGGCCATGCCCAAATCTTCTGTAATTTCTTAATAGGTCTCCTTCCTGGTGCTTATGTAGTTTTTTGATAGAGTAACAGGAGAGAAAAAACCAGCACCGGTGACTTTTGAAACAAGATTGTTAAAAGCAGCAGGGGAAGTAGAAAAACAGAAATCCCCATGAGTCCTCTGCAGGGAGGAGTCAGGGTCCTTGCTTTCAGCCATGCAGAGACAAGCCGGTCCCTAGTGAAAAGATGCCTACTGCCTTCAGAAGCCAGTGGGAGTGGGCTGATAAAGAGATCCCTTTAACCGTGGTGCTTATGAGTCACTGGTGTCAGCGTTAAGACATCCTGGGAGAAAGAGAGAAACAAAACTGGTTATTCACTGCCTTTGTTTAGCTGCCTTCAGAGGTTTCAAGAGACCTGAATACAGAGACACTGTGGCATATGCCAACTGTTGACTCCATCAAATAATAAAGCAATCCCAGTGGGTATTAAGAAGCATGGAATCATTCTAATGAGTCTGGCAAAATCTCATTAGGATGAACAGCAGGTGATGACAAAATATTTGCTCTGTATGCAAATGACTTGTTTCCCTCTCTGTCTGCACATGGTTGCACGAGTGCTCAAAACAGGAGCTGTCACATAATTACTTACTGGAGTAAAGCACTGCATTCGCCGGGGTTGCATTTCAAATATATCGATGGTAAAAGGGGAAAATATTTAGAAAAGGGAGACCCCTGTATCACCAAACTCTGAGCCTCCTTCTTGCACAAGGAACCGCTTCGCTGGGCATCCAGACAGTCCAGCTGTCTTTCCACAAACACCTTCAAAGCAAGGACAGATGGGCTGCAAGTTGTCAAAATTTCTCCAAGGGCTGTGAGTATAGAAAACATGACGGAAGGAAGGCAGGCAGTATGCTGAATATTGAAAACAAGGCAAAACATGGCAGTTCCTGTTGGCAGAGGTAGGTTACCTGCATAGACCCGAGTCTGACCTGACCTGCTAGTTCAAAAACAACTCCACTAATCAACCCTGAACTATCCAGCTGCAGGCTCAGATGTTCCACAGTAAATCACTGCTTTGTCCCCTTCTGCTGCCTTAACATCAGGCTGTGTAGCCCTGGATATCTGTTCTGTTCCTGATGGTGTTTCTGGCATAGTACGCTTCCATTCTCTCCAGCGTATCATTAATAATGCTTCACACATTTGTTTTTAATCACTTTGGTATTTATTTATTGCTGCAGTCCTATTCCTACTCCTCATACATGTCAGAGGCAAAATTCTTGTGTGGGGAAAGTGGAAGTCCCCCAAGAGCCCCATTCTTCTGTGCACACTGGTGGAGAGGAGGACAGGGCAGTCAAGTCAAAGGACATTCCAGATTAAATAACCTAAGCTACACAAACACAAGTGTTCCTGCAGATCTTCTCTCCAGAGCCTGGCAGTCAAAAACTGTCACTATATACTCCCCCCATGTAATTGTGGTTTTCTCTCAAAAAAAGGAGTCAGGAATGCATTTGAAGCTTTCCTTCTAAAAACACCTTTAAGATCCCCAGGGCCTTTCAGACCTGGAAAAACTTCCAGGTCTGAAAGGCAAAGGACTGTGTGTATGATGACCCTGTGCTCCAACCATGCTTATTGGTTCTTACCTGGAGATAGTTTGCTACAGACGGTTCATGAGAGGGGGAATTAAGTAAGCTGATTATGAGAAAGAGCCATTTGCTTTCTTGCTGAGGTCCTATGGAGATGGGGTAGAAACAATACACTAAAGAACAGAAATTTGCCTCCCTCACCATCCAGCACTTGCTGCTGCAGCCAAAATCTTATGTAAGTCAGGGAAAGGGGACCAGTCCCCTAAATTGTCCCCTCCACAAAACAAAAGAAAAAGAAATCATTAGCTGAGGCTTTGTGTCCCAAGGATATTAAAATGAGTTATCTGATTTTAATAATAGTGATTATTTTAAATTGTTAACATTATTAGATGCTAATAATATTAGGAATTTTTTAGTCTGTAGATCTTTATCAAAAATGATTTTCATACAAGTGATTTGTCATGGTAAAGTCAATATCATAATTTCTTCTTTCCTGAAGAAGTGATACATACTTCTCAGTTTGGGAAGTCTATGAGGGTCACCAAGTAGATTATCAAGTGAATTGGGAAGCAATGCTCAGTCCTCCTGATTCCCAGAGCAGCAGCTTGTAAGCACAGGGGTACTGTGGCTCACTGTGTCATTGCTGTGGGTCTGGGACCTACAGAGCTACTAAAGCTCCTTCTGAGGCTGGAGGTTTTAGGAATAAGTTGGATAAACATCACTCAGGGTAGCATGGGGTATGTTTGATTCTCTGGGCATGGGGACTGGCAACATCATCTCTTGAGATGCAAACCTCTAGTCTAGGATTTGATTATCCTACATGGTATTCGTCTTAGATTTAATAATTGCATTAAATTGAGGTCTGCAGTCAAAGTGCTGCCAAAATGACAGCAGGCCAAGAACTACATTAAGCACAAAAGGCAGGCTCGGCGGGGTTTGCAGGGCGGCGAGGCTTGTTCTCACGGCTGGGTTATGGATGCCGAGGGAACACGTTCCAACCCAAACCGACAGCAGTGCACAGGGGGGTCACAGTCGGCTGGTTCTGCTTAGCAGCTTTTGCTGACCAGCAAAAGCAATGGAAATCCCAATCCCTCAAAAAACAGTTCTTAAGCAACCACTTTTTCTTTCATTTTTTATTTTTTTCCTATCCGATTAGCCAAACAACTAAGTGTTTGTTCAGTGAGACTGACTGCAGTAAGAAAACTGGAGAGCAGTGATAGTGATTCAGTTCAAACCTGAAATGCCATCTGATGTTAGCAGTGGTCTGCATCAGCTGACCAAAGGTCACGCACATGCTGATCTCAGATACATATTGCTCTGAAAAAAAATCCTGTGGAGCCCTCCCGAATGCAGGATAGATCAGAATGCTCCAGATTTGGCTCCCTCTACCCAAAGCAGTCCTCCACCATGCCCAAGAGGCTTTGTGTCCTCATACTCATGCTCTAACAGCATACCTCCAGGCTGCGATGTGTCTTTGTGGGCATTCTGGAAAAACATCCTTTCAGAGAGGGAGGCACAGCTGTAAGGGTATTTCACACACTTCCCACTGAAAAAGACAACAAGCAGAAAGAAATATTTCTCTCTCAGAATCACAGGAAGACTACCTGTTGTTCAGACGAGATCCAAGACCAAGCAGCCTAGACAGGAGAGCACAAGCCCTAAGCAGTAGGGGCAGGAGTCAGTATGTACTGCTTGGCCTTGGCAGCGGTCCTTGCCTTCTTTCCTTTAGCAGTAGAGATGGAATCTTACAGAAACTATGAGGACAGCTTACTCGTGCAGAGGTATCTAGTGCTATCTGGGATGCCAAAACACATCCCGTATGGCTTTCACCTATTTCTTCCAAAGGGATATGTTGCACTTAAAATCTTTGTGGTATCTGTCAGGCTGACCAGGCCTCTTGGGTACCCTCAGGGATCTGAAATGGCACTACAAGTCCCTGTTTAAATAACGAGACCCCCTGTGTCTCTGTGCTGCAAGGTGTTCCAGTTGCTCAAGCAAGCTCTCATTTGAGTTTTTGCAGCCTGAACTGAGCTTCGTGCTTCTGCTGCTGAATGAGTTTGCAGTTAACAGCAGCAAGTACGTATTCCCTGCAGTCTCAGAGGTGTCTGTAGAGCAGGCCTATCCTGAAGAAGTGATAAATACCTCTAGATGGTCTTGTTGTTCCCATAGGCCAACAGTAGTACTGATCTCCTAGAAGTCCTTTGAAAATTAAACTACTTAAATTAAAAGTAATTAAATTAACACACTGGTCAAAATAAAAAGACTCTGCAGGTGGGCGTCTTTTATCGTGGATTTGGAGTGGATAGAGAGATCCTATGCATTCATGTCATTCTCCTCATAAAAATACATCTCTATTAAAGCTGGTGTAGAAGAGAGCTACCTTTTGAGTTCTTTGTCCTCAGCCTCTTCCTTCTGAGAGACCAGAGCACTCTGCTTTTCTCTTCCTTATCCTCCAGTCCCAGCCACAGCCTGCAACTTCCTGGCCTGCCATTCTCATCCCCACCTACCCTTCCTAATATGTCTTCAACATTTATCTCAGAGTTTGCTCAGTCCTGCCTCTGCTGTATCACAGCCTCCAAAACCCCTGTAACTTTGTTCTTCCGTTCACTTCTTACTCCTTCTATCTGCCCCTCTAACCTCGGCTGTCCCAGATCCTCAAAGTCAGCCTTCATATATCCTGCAGCTCCCTGAGGTCCATCTCTCTGTGAGGTCCACCCTGTACCTATCCCTGATGGACTTCACTGCTGCTCTTCCCTTAGCCAAAGTAGAGAAGTGCAGTTTCCCCTTTATCTTTCCCCTACCCAGGGATAGAAATCCACCCATTCAGACCTAGAGAAAAATAGAACATGTCTGGGTAGAAAATGGTGACCCTAATCTGGGGATGAGAAATGCTATACCAAGATACTCTGGGCTGTGTTGGAGCATATCCACAGCCATTTCGGTAGACAAACTGCACTGCTACCACTCAGTGTTTATTGGTAACAAACTGTAAGTCACAAACTGCTCTGGAGCAGGCAAGAAAAGGTCTTTAAGAAGAGAATGGCAGCTAAATAGATGAACACAACTTTCTAATTTTTTTTCTTTCAGTTTTCAGTGTTGTGTTGTGTTTGCTTTCCAAATGCCTGACTGACAAATGTCCTTTCACTTTTACTTGAAGTAGCTCAGAAGGCAGATTATTCTTCTTCCCTGTTTTTCCCCTTTCTCTTCGTCTTTGCATAATAAATCAAAATGGTAACCACTGGCTTACCTAGGTATTTTTGTGGACTCTGGAAACAAGATTCATCCTGTCTTTCAGCCTATGCTGAGGCATTTAAACCAGAAGTTTGATTGCCCTTAGATACCCCCACTAATCACTTTGCCTTAGGCTGAATCATCTCTTACATGAGTCTCACTTCTCCCATACACAGACCTACCAGAGGCCAAATGTGCAAGGTGCATTTTGCTCACCCTCCAAGGTGATCCTCAGCAGATCCAGAACTCTCTGTGAGGCTGGCCCACAGTCGCCTTTATACCCTATAAATGTCAGTCCTTTTTGGCACCTCCACTTCGCAGGTGCTTGGGATTTTCAGAAGCAGATGTATCTCTCCAGCTACACTGGTTAGCAGGGACAAACCAAGAGGAAATCATGAACCTGAAGGCATTGCTGTCCTTGCAAAGGTTGTTCTGTTTCCTCGTGTGGTTTTTCCCTGAGCTGTGCATGCCCACAATTTCATTACAATAGACTTTGCTGGGCAGTCATAGGACACTCTTTACTTCTTGAACAATACAGCAGCAGACAAGTCTTTGAAGCCTTTTTCTTCAATTTAACTTAATGAAAACTTGAACCTTCACCTTAGTGTAGAGTTAAAATATTCCTTCTTGAGCTAAGAGAATATTTAAGGGTAATTTTTTTTTATCCACTGATTTCTCCTGTCTCCAGAGAAGACAGAAAATCAAACAATTTGCTCTGTGCTTGCTAACCGTACACGACCACACAATTTTTAGCAACATTGGGAACAATAACTTACGAGGTTGTGTCCTGTAAGGGAGTGGTATAACTCCAAATCTTGTGTAACTGAAACTTACGCAAACTTCAGCAAGATTTTTTTTGTTTAATTATGGAAGAACAAAGCATCTACTCTTTCATATTTAAAAAATCACCTCTTCCTGGAATCTCAAGTCCAAGGTGTTTTTACTGTGAAAAAGAGCTTCATGATAATGATAGCAGAATATCAGATTACTGACTCTGTACAACAGTCCTCTGTTTGGCTTCTGTCTACTTCTTAACAACATTTAGTAAAAAGCTGAATGCCTTCCAGAGACACCTTTAATTTACATGCTAAGAATGTTTATGCCTCTCAAGTGGTCAAATTAAATTGTAGCAAATGAACTGTATGGGCTTGACATAGGTTCTAAGGCCCTGTTTAAACTGTTGTGTGTTCATGAAACAATTAAAGCTGAATAAACAGTGCCAAAAGAATTTCAGAGAGGATTAGTTCAAATGTTTAACCAAACTAATTTCTGCCACGGTTGGTTTCCATGGGCATTCATTTGATCTGGCAGAAATGCTCTTTCCTTAAGAGTTTAACCAAAGTCTGATTGTAAGTCACATCTGTTCTGTCGGGGAAGGTAAACAATGATTTTGCCTCCTGTGATCACTTGTAAGTGAACAGCTCTGTATCACACCACTTGGATAGCCGGTGTCCAGCAGCCAAGGTGCGCAAGAAAGCTTTGGGTTTTTTACTAATGGTACATTATTTTATTGGGTCTTAAAAATAGTAATTCTGTGTGCATCAACGGTTTTTACAGACCACAATAGCCTAGGCTCAAACACCTCTACTTCAGACTTTGTAAACCAGGCATGACTAGAGTCATGGCATCTCTAGGGGAACACTGACATTTCACCAGGTTTTGATGTCAACAGGGATAAGCAAGTCTTCCAGCATGCTCTGCTAAACTGATTGATCTCTCCACACAGACCCTACCTTCCCTCTCCAAAGTCCTCAGAAAAGACTTGAGGATATGCGGTAGGAGTATGGGAGTATTTAGATGAAGAGGGAAAAGAGTGTTTGTGATGGTATTATCCAGTCCCTTCAGAGTAAATAAATAGCCCTCACGCTATACTCACTGAAGTTGTAAACCTGAAATACAGAATTAAGGTGCAGCAAGCTTAGACTGTTTTGTTTAGCCCTCCTTCAAATAATACCTTTGCATAGGGTACTGCTGATGTAGTAGTTAGCAACCACTATCCCAAGCTGCCTAGAGAGGTGTTCTCTCCTAAATTTGGATATGATCTCCAGAGGGCCTCAGCTGGAAACATTTTTTTGATTACCTGGTATCAAGGGTGTTCATACAGAAGATTTTCAATTCTGACATTTGCTCATTAGTTTTGTCTATGAGATCTTAGTAGTCTAAACCAGTGCCCTTCCAAATGTGGACAGAAGTTCTAGGTAAAGCCCAATAATTTATTAACATTTAATGCTTTTTGTTGTGCAACAAAATAGATCTTTTCTTCATGCTTTTGATAAGAGAATAGCTTATGGTCAAACTACAGGGCAACTGGCTGGATTACTATGGTCATGGGATGACTTTGTAACATCTACAGCACTACTTAGGGTTATTATCCTTATTTATCTGTTTAATCATGTTTTATCAGATATTGCCAGCGCATGTCTGGAGGGAGACCTGTTGAGCATAAACAGTAAATATTGATCCTCCTGTCTCTTCCCTGAGCACACCTGCCAGTGCATCCCTAGTCTTCAGACCTGAGATCTGGTATTCCTCTTTGGCACTGCACTTAAATATCACAAAAAGAAACTACTACAACTGGCGATCTTTGCACTGTACTTAACAACATCGGGAAGTAATCATGGCTAATTGCTATGGCTGTAGTTCCAAACCTGACAGCTGGCAGAGAGTCAGACGCCTCAGTCACATTTGGTGAATGTCTCTCTCACACGCTCCACCAGATAGTTTGCGGCAGTGCTCTCCAAAGCCTTGCCCTTTGACTACTCGCATTTCTCCAGTACTCAGGTAGTTGCTGCCAAGGCTGTTGTCCTCTAGGGTAATTATTTGCGCAGTGTAATTTCTTGGAATCCCAGCTGGCAAATGCTGCTTTCATGCAGGCTGGGCTAGATCTATCTAGAGAAGGGTTGGCAGTGTAAAGTTTTTAGGGGCACCTAGAGTGAATGAATAAACACTAGTTATAACGAAAAAGCAGATGCCATCTGTTCCCACTCAGGTAACTCCTGCTGACTTCAATGGGAGTGTGACAATTTTCACAGCCACTTCATTTGCTTTTGTGGAAATACTTTCTTTAATATTAACAATGATTCAAAATTACAATCCCCAGAGGTCTAGGGGGGCTAGAGAGCTGAAAGCACTGATGATGGAGTGTGGATACATTCCCGTGATAGTCAGGAGAATGGATCAGTTGACATTTAACAACAGTCTGTATATCCCAGCAGTAGGTGCCTGAGCTAAGCTAGGTAGCATTTTGTAAATGGCTTTGGTAGTATGGGATCATTTTTTGTTCTATTCACAGAATCCAGTTTGGAGAAAGTACTACTAAAGCAATTACTTTTAACAGAAACCTATGTGCCAGAGGTGTAAAGACACAGATGTGCCTCTCTCTGACAGAGGTGCTGCACCTTGGGAAATGTAGCACTCTGAGAATGAGTATTTGTGCTTCCTGGGATGACATTTCCCTTGGAAATCAGCAGGTGACCTCATCCTGTAAGGTTCTCACTCCAGCAGAAGCACCCAGGCAACTTCAGAAAGCCCTGCACCACCTCTAAAAGAAACCAATACTGAAAGATGGAAAGCACTTCTGATGAAACAGTGGGTGGAGGAAGGTCTGCATCCTGTGCCACCAAAATCAGAAAAGAGCAAAATGCATAACTAATATTCTAGTGTCTGGGCAAATGAAGAGCAACATGGTAAAATAAATCCACTAGCAGCTGGGATAGTGGATAAAATCTGACTAGAGACCAAAAAGTGTCATGAGGTATTACTGGTTTGTTTTGAAAGGACTGCTGAACTTAATGTTGGCCCTTGAACTAGAATTGCAATAAAAGATGTGAAATTACTGCTCATTTTGCTAGCAAAGCCATGGAATTCTGCAGACACTGCCATATACCACAGCCTGTAGTTTTCTAGTTTTAAAAGTAGCACATTTCGTAGTACGACAGGGCTATGACCAGAGCTGTGTAGAGACCAAACTGAGAACTGATTTCAGCTATGCGTTCAACACACTGCTGGAGAGTTTCACAAAGAGCCTTTAGCCATGGTGGGTCTCCCAGCTTCTTCAGTGTGTGCACTGCATGAACCTGGTTTGCCTCTAGACTTGCCCAGTTGCATTCAGGGCACAGGCACCTGGTCAGGGTACAGTGCCTGAGTCATTGCTTCCCAGCTCCCTGCTCCTGGTGCAGAGTCTGCAGGCACAGCACCCGAGGCAGCAGTGAGGTAATACAAGGGCAGAAACGGCTGTAGATAAGGCTTGGGCACTTGATCCTGTGTCGGAGTCTTTTACTCCAAGACCTGCATATTGGCAGCTGGCATATACCTCCCTTCAGGCTGTTTTGCTGATGCTCCAAAGTCAGTGGAGAGTACGTGACTGCAGAAGAGGTTAAACGGGTGTAACCAACCCAGCACAATGAGAACACTTGAAGGAGAATTCAGCAGGATGCATTTTTCTTTCCCTTAAGTGTCACCTAGGAGATCAAACCGACTGATCCAACGATCCTCTCTTACTGACCATGGCTGTTAGACGAAATGTACATCTAGTTCTGCATTTGACTCTATGGCATGCAAAACAACCCCTGTACTCTAGCTGGGCTGATACAGGCAAGCATGATGGCCTCTACTGACTGTACCTGAAGTGTAGTCACCCCTCAAGAGTTGCCCTAGGCTCCTTCTGAGTTAAAGACCAAAAGCTACCTTTTTTGAGGGGAGCAAAGCTCTTTTCTCTGGCTTACTATATTGCATTATATGTACTGCCATTCCTTCCTCCCAAACTCAGTCCCAGGCACCAGTATTAAAAGATGTTTGCGGTGTAAAGGTTTGTATTTCAGAATGGCACAACACACAGGGCTGGGGCAGACTGAATTTGTGATTGTTTTCACAGGTTTTTGAGCATCTGTAATGAGTAAGATGCTAAAAGGAAACAAAATCAACAATAAATGCCTGAGATTTATGGTTTTTTTCAGGAGCATGGAGAAAGCAAGTAAGAAAGGAGAATGTCTGGATGTTTGCAGTTCACCCAGATCTATTCAGCATCTTCACATGGCTGTGAAGAGCAAAGCACAGTGCACTCCTATGTTGGACCAGCTAGGCTGGGCTTTGACAGTCAAATTGAAAAAGACTAGAGGACTTCAAGATAAATAAGACAGCAGGAAAAAGTAATGAAGAAATTAAACTGACCTTCTTTAGAAATGGGTGAGACAGGATAAACAGGGAGAGATCTTGTTTTGCTTTCATCCTGGAAAAAATAACATTTCTTCCTTTCCAGTTCAGCACAGTTGACTGATTTGGAAACAAATCTGTTTTCTCTGGAAAGATTTATTTGCCCAAAGACCTTTTTTTTTTTTTTTTTTTGGCAAAAGGCAATAGGTTGAAAGAACAAGGCTTGTCTTGTTAGTAGGTTTAAAGGGCTCAGTAATTAACTGGTACATTTGGAGGCATGGCATGCAGGATACTTGCTGCAACCTACTTTATTACAGTGTCACAGGGAAGTGCCATGAAATGGGCAAGAACTTTATAAAAACACTATTTATTTCTCAGGCAGTATCAGATAGCAGGATTATTTCGTTATGAAGTTAAGCCAGAGCATTTGCTGAAATAAGGACACTTTTCCCTAACCTTTGAATCATACTTTCATCTGTGACATGCTTTCTCACTCCCTCCCTTCCTTTCCATCTTTCTTTCTGTCTTTTCTAAGTTGGAAACAAAGCGACACTTATTTAGTCTAGGGACAGCATGCACTTTTTCACATCAGTCCTTTGCAATACATAGTAGGTGCCTTCAAAAAACGAATTGGCATCCTGTGATTTGGGAAGTCTGTCACAAGGGTCATTTGTCCCTGAAGTCATCTCCTTTTGCTGCACAATGTTTAGCAACGTTATTCACAGCCAAACCTCTTTTACTCCCTTACATTTTTCTGCCTTTTTTTTTTTTTTAATTTGGTATGATACTGCAGACAATTGCTGGCTTGAAACAAAATTAACAAAAATGTTGGTGGCTCAAAATAGGACTGTAATTCCATGCTGCAGTGTTTCATGTCCGGGTGAGTTGACCCTGTGAAGACCTAAAGATCTGCATCCTGCAGTAACTGTAAATAATGTGGAGAACTGCTCAGCACTTCTGGAATACAGCTACTGTTAGCCCATTCCCTGAATGTGCAAGCCAAAATAGAGGCATCTGTATTTGGAAATGCAAAGTTAGCGAGTCTCTTCAAGTGCCAAACAAACCCTTGTGGGAGAGAAGAGAGTCTCTTCAAGCATATTTCTGGAAATGCAGAAGATAAACATTTATCTTGCAAAATTATGCCTCTTGTATCTCAAGGGCAACCTAAACACTGAAAACCTCTTCTGACTTCCGTGATAGTCCACATTCACTAGTGGTATCAAAACTGAGAAGTGCAGTATTTGCCAATTTGGCAATTAATTTCTCGATTCTTGGATATACCCAAAAGTGTATCCAACTGCAGACATCCACACACATTTCCTACTGTTATACAGAACCCTTTAAACTGAGGTCAAGATTTGGCCCTAAACATCAGTGTATATTTATTACTATATTCCTTTTTTTTTCTTTCCCACTATTTCCCTTTAGACTCTGACCTGATTTCATCAAGCAATAACAAGGATCTTGATGTGGGGAAAAATCACAAGTATCTGGATATATGGGTGTATATTACATTAGGTTGCATGGCATTTGGATCATAATCAGGTTTGTCAGAAAACTCTGCCATCATTCCCATTTAAAGGCCAGGTCACTGATTTTTAGTTTTATTCAGAGCCCAGTGGAACAATCTGGGAGGAAAGCTGTGACATTGTCTCTTCCTGATTTCCTCACTGTGCTGGAGAAGGATAGAGGCCTCTGCAGCAGTTCAGTTTCTCCAACAGCACCTTTTTGGGGTTGCACCAGTCATAACACTTTGTAATTGTAGAGCTTTTCCTCAGCTCCTCATGTGAGACCAGGGTCCCTGGCACAGGAGGCGCAGCCATGCAGCTCAGCGGGCAAGGGAGGAAGAGCCGTTTGCAAATCAGTATGATTTGCTTTCATGGTCTCCTCCACAGGGAGAAACGAAGTGCAGAGGGAAAGGCTTACATTGAAAAGATCAAAGCGGATAGAGAGGAATGAGTTAACAGGCACGCTTTTCGGAAGAAGTAATTCTCCTGACATCTCAAGGGATGGGTGAAGGGCATATTGCCTTGTCAGTTAAACACAGCCGTTAGTTTCAAGCCCATACTAATTAGCCAGTTTAGAAAAATACACTGCTCAGCATTTCTAAATGCAGACTGCAGCCTCTGCCACTCCTCAGCACAAATATATTTGTCCACATCCTCTCAGTGTAACATGCTGGTACAGAGGCGGCTTGGTTGGTAGTTAAAAGAGAACCCAGGATTAAGCGAGGCTTCGTCCGGTACTTTTCTCACTTGCTGCATCCAGGTCAGTCCAGGACAAACCACTGACCGAATAAGGAGTGGGAAGCCTGCTGTGCACTGGGATCCCATGTGCACAATGGAGCAAACTGCAGCACTGCCAAGACCCAAGTCACTTCCCTGTGACTGCTCTGGCTTGCACCTGCATAAGCAGTTGTGGTCCCTAATCTCTGCTGAGCTTAACTGCAGCAGAGGGCAAGAGGGAAAATCTCACTTTTGCCCTGCACTGGAAAAGGCATGTGGGAAGAGATGGTAGCACTACACCCAGGGCCTGGAGAGCTAACCCAGTGTGCAGAATGGATTGATAGGGAATCTGCTTTGCATAGAAGGGCTTTTAAAAACCTTGACTTTTCCTCCTGTCCTTCACTTTCCACAGTGTAATTCAGGGCTGCTAAACCATCACTAGATTGAAGGGGCCTTGTAAGCCTCAAGTCACTTGTATTGCTTGGGTGCAGCAGCTATGGGTGACCGTGGTGGTCTACAGATGTATAATTTTAACTTGATAGAAACATTCACTTAAGGAGTTGAACTACATACAATTTTTTGCCAGTAATGTATAACTAGAACTACCCAGACAGAAGTCTATGAAGTTGTGACTCCAGGGTCATCATCTGCTCCAAGGAGTTCAGAGGCCAGATATTACTTCAACCATGGACTTTTCCCATGAAAGTGGTGCAGGCTGTAACTGTTCACCAGCATAAGGAGAGCAACAGGAATCCCTCCTCCCCTGACTGTACCGCCTCTGTGGGCTGGGTGGACACAAGACTCATCTGACCTTCATTTCTCTTCCCATCCTTGCCCTGACATGTGCATTTGGACCAAAACTTCTTCAGGACAGGAAATATGTCTTATTGCCTGCTCGTGTGCGTGTTCAGCTCTGAGACAAAGTAGACCCAAGACTCTAACTACAACAACTGTAAATGTCCACTGTACTTGGGTTGCAGGTTCTTCTTAAATAACAGCACTGAACACATCCTGGAAAGGAGACTAAAGCATGTCCTTTCTTTACATGATTAGCTAACCCCTGCAGGATCCCTTCTTCTCTCTCCCTTTGTCTCATTGTCTCTTCTACCCACCCAATGAGTGGATCATGGAGCATCCACCTGCCCTCACTCCAGACTGTGTCAGCTGGAGCACACCTACTCTCTTGCCAGAGAGCCCTGAGTGCCAGGATGGCTCAGCAGAAACACCTAGAGCTTTATCCAACCTGCACTCAAAAGTTTTAATGGCTTTTCTCACATCCCTTTTGTTGCCTCATGGGGAATCACTCTTTTTTGTTTTGTTTAGTTTTGGTTTGGTTTTCGATTGGTTTGGGTTGTTTTTTTTTTTTTGTGGGGGGGGCATTTTTTGTTGTTCTTTTGTTTTGTTTTGAGGTTTGGCTGGTTTCTTTGGGGAGTGGGGTTTTTTTTTTTTTGCTTGTTTGTTTTATTTGTGGTTTGTTTTGTTTTGCTTTTTCCCATCCCAAATGCAGGGATTGGTTCACCGACCCCAGTGACACAAGATGCTACTTCATACAAATTGAAGTGATATAAGAGAAGGGGGCAGGGGATGCTTGCAATGAACTTCTTGTAATCAATTTTTGGGGATTTCCAGTATCCACTGGTCAATATGTTTTCTGCTTAATTTTTACAAGGACAGCTGGCCTGACATTCCTCTTACATTCTGCTAACAAGGGTCCCCGTCTCTGTCTGAGAAACCCAGTGGTTGCTGCCATACATTCAGTACCTTTCTGTTGGAGAAGTAGGTTGGGGACAGGTTCTTCACTGACTTGGGACACTCCCTAAGTCACTGGGCTTCCAGGAGTCATGTCCTACTGCTAATAGACTGTAGAAAGTGGGATGAGAATCAAACTCTGTATCCTGAAGGTTATGCACCAGCATTACACATCTCCATCTGCCTGGAAACCATCACTGTTCCTGGAAAAAGGGTGCATCTGCTCCACTAGTGAAGCATGGTCCAGACTATTCTCCAGTCCACAGCTGAAGACCCTCTGCAGGCCTGGCATGCCTGCAGACACCAGAGTGCCAGCTCCATCCTCAGGCCCAGTGAATTTACGCTGCTCGAGTGGTGTGAGGATGAAAATGTTGTCTCAGCATCCCTGATTTGCCTTCTAATGAGTGTTTGAAGTTCATTAGAAGACTGAGAACAAGCTGAATATAAAATATTGAAATATTTAACTGCAAAATAACAAAATTAGATAATTTTAAGAGAGTGGAAACAACATTTGCTACCTTCCTAACAACTGACCAGTAAAATGCCTGATTATCTGTCAAGGAAACACAACTTCTAACCTATGTGAGGTAACTGGCTTATCCTCTGTACCACATTTTCCCTGAAAGACCTGAAGCAAGCTTGGAGGACACTGTGCTGGATCCCACAGAGAAGTAGAAATCCTTTAACAGTGAAAATCCTAAAACTCTAACCACTGAGAATTCAGTACAGTGTGTCAACCTTATTTCATAGATGGGGACTTCATAACAGTTAAGTGACATGTCAGAGTCACAGGCAAATGCAGTCCTGGGGTTTGATGAAAAAGTTGGGGTCCTGCTTTAGCAGTATGAATCATTTGGACACAAATTTATGTGTATATTCAAAAAGTGGAATGAGGGGAACTCTGAGAATGAAAAAAAGGCTTTAATAAACACCATTTTGAGTTTTCTGGAGCAAAGTGCAGCTGCTATTGCTTCTGTGTTGCTGGAGAGATTAGCAGGGTATTTATTGCCTTTTACATTCATTCTCTGGCTTCAGTGTCCGGGTTTGTAATGTCAAACCTGGGTAATTTCATTGCTCCAAGTCAACCAGGCCGAAAGGGACGCAGCAGAATAACAGGCATAGCAGTTAAAGTGGCTACATGCACTTAAGTGATTGTCTGGGAAATGGTAAGAACTGCTCCAGCCAACCATAGGAATTAGACCAAGCCTCTATTTAAGCTGTAGAGAAGGTTTGCAAGTTGTCCAGGTCTCTGGGTTTCAGGGTTGGGTTTTCCTCCCTTCCCTAATATTTATGGCTTGCTAGGAGCTAGACAGCCACAAACTCACCTAAACATTTTTCATCATCTTCCCGTGAATAGAGAGTACTTGGCAAACAACAGGAACAAATCCAGAAAGCTGGTTTACAGCTGCTACAAGGCTAAGCTCCTGTTTACATCCCATCTTGGTGGGACAGACCTTTCCCATTCTGAGCCAAACCAAGACTTGTGTGCCAGAGCTGTGAGCAGCATGAGGTAGGAAGCAGCACCGACAGAAAGTCTTGGCTGTGCTGCGCTGCCAGTGTGGGACATGGCTGGGCCGTGCGATTGCAGCTGCAAGGAATCTCAGGGGAAAAAGGGATGTTTCCCAACCTCCTCTGCAAAACCTCAGGAGCGGATGTATCCCCTTCCTCCCCCACGGTGCTGTTTAACAAGCAAAGGAGCTGGGGCTTGATTAGCTTCTCTTTCTGCCAGCTGCAGTGTCCCTGGGGTGCAAGGGTTTCCAGTAGCCAAGCAGCAGCACTTCTCATGCCCTGGGAGAATGGACAGCCAAAATGAGCATGAGGAGATGGGACTCTCCCCCTGTGCTTAGCACTGGTGAGACTGCGCCTCAAATCCTGTGTCCAGTTCTGGGCCCCTCACTGCAAAAAAGACATTGAGATGCTGGAGAGTGTCTAAAAGGCAACAAAGCTGGGTAAGGGTCTGGAGCATAAATCCTGTGAGGAACAGCTGAGGGAGCTGGGAGTGTTTAGCCTGGAGAAAAGGAGACTCAAGGAAGACCTTGTCACTGTCAACAACTGCCTGAAAGGAGGATGGAGACAGATGGGGGTCGATCTCTTCTCCCAGGTAGCAAGTGACATAATGAGAGAAAATTACCTCAAGTTGCATCAGGGGAAGTTTAGATTGGATAGTAGGAAAAAGTTTTTCTCTGAAATGGTGGTCAAGCAGTGGAACAAGCTGTCCAGGGAAGTGGTGGAATCACCTTCCTGTCAAGTGTTCAAAAGGTGCATGGATGTGGCACTTGGCGATAAGGTTTAGTGGTGAACGGTGGAGCTGATTAATGGCTGAACTCGATGATATTGGAAGTCTTTTCCAACTGTAATGATTCTATGATTCTATGACTTTTTGTGTTTTATGGGACTGCCTTGGGGACTTGGTGTTTGGAGAGAATCCACTCTTTCCTCCTGCTCCCACAGCCCCGAAGAAGAATGGTGCTTATCCATGAGTGGTAAGGGGGGTCCTGTTGCTGGCCATCACCTTCTGGTGTATTCTGAGAGAGGCATCAGCTGCCTCTAGGGTTCTACTTCAGTGCATGATGTTGCAAAAGGAAGGAATTGATTCTGCAGATGAAGTGCAACGCTGTATTGATCTTTTGGAAAACACGAACGACATCTCGAGAAGTAAACAGACCCAATGCTCCCACCTGCAAAACTAATTTGCCAATATATCTGCATGCTTTTCCTGAAAATTATGTGGCCTGTGTTTCATTCATCAGTGTGCATTTCTGACTTCCTTAAGAACACAGCTACCTCATTTCTGGGTAATTAGGTAGTCGGAAGCACCAGCTAAGCCTAAACAAACATCCTTTACCGTAACAAAGCGAGTTATTGTATAGTCTTTCAGGACACAGTTTTCTGTAGTATGCAATGACTCTAAAGTCTATTAATTATTTCTAAATAGTTTAAGCATTATCTGCCTTCGGGTAAATTCTTACTCTATACTGTAATCTAACCTGTGGGAGGGGAAAGAAAAAAATAACAATGATTTGCCGTCACCTCCCCAAACATAACAGATTTTTCTTTTAATCATTATCACCCTCACCATTACACCAAGATCCAGGACCTGGAAAAGGTTAGCGGGATGGTTTCCTAGACTCCATCCCACATGTCATTGACTCACTAGTTTTAAAGAGCATATGTGTGGGGGGCCCTTTTGAGTCTCACCTCTCCTCCCATCTACTGCAAGAATGGAGCATGCCTGTTTGTTCTGTGCTTTTACAACAGTTTAGGTGTTGTATGTATCTCAAGGCTTTTTTCATGTGGTAAAGAGGTTTTAGTTTATGAAGTTACTAAAAATGTCTCATAAGCAGACAGCCAGCCAGGAAACCCGAACATATCTACTCATGCAGAACACTCAGTTTTGTTTTACAGAAGAAAACTGTTACTTTATGTGAGTCTGTATGGTTTACTACTCTGTAGTGTCAAGCCCAGACCCAGAATTTTAAGATCAAGTGTCCATCCATTAACTGAACTGTGACTCATCACTGCTGAAACAGAGTGACAGAAGAATAATTTCAAATAAAATAGTTTGGGAATATGCTGTTTCTTTATTACTACACCTTTTTTAGCAATCACAGATGTACAGGAATTGTCATCCCTTTGGCAGGACGGAGTGATGGGAGAACGGAAGAACAAAGAAAATGTGAAATATACAAATTGGCTTCAGAATGAGAAGAAAAGGTTTTCGCATGGTTACACAGGTGAGAAGAAATCAAATTTTATTTCTGTGTATCCAGCATGTTTGTGTTCCTCAGATACAGCTCAGGCAGACCAGAATCAGTGTAGCAAATGTTACCCACCTGATTGCAGAGGAGAAAGTCCCTGCTTACTCCTGTCGGTGTTTATCAGCACTCTGTTGCAGAGTCTCTGCGAGGCCAACATTTCAAAAACCAGAATAGAGTCTTTCAACCTCCTTAAGCCAAGGGGGTTTCCACCTTTTCATGAGAGTTTTCTCTTGAAACATTGCAGCCACAAGGGTTCCCTTATGTGACCATAAAGCACCACACATGTCTGCCAGCACTCAATAAATTCAAATTAATAATAGGTCCTCAAAGGGCTACATACTGCTTCCAAGGTACCTCAACACGTGGGCAGGAGAATGGTCTCCCCACAAGTAATGAAGCATGCTCTTGCCTAATGGGATGCTTATAAATAGAAGCTGTTTTTTCCTGTGAAAGACTGGATTTACAGCTCTATGTGTGCAACCAGCAGTCAAGTTTGTCCAGAAAAAAATGCCCTTGTGCAATTTTTACAGTGTATAGCAAGACTAGCAGTCACAAGGGAAAAAATAATAGCAGGCTTCATTCATATTTTGCCTCCTCTACCCAGTACCACTTGAGCAAGGAGCAAGCAGGACTGTGAGGACCTGAGTCAACCCTGACTCATCCACTGGGTCCTGAGAGGGCATTCATCCCCAGCAGCAATCCAGCTACATTGTGCGGGCACATGCTCCTGCCTGGGAAGGGCAACCACATGGGGAGTTGTCTTGTGGTTGCTCAGGGAATGACACATTCATTCACTGCCTAACCCGACTTGCCTGGCTCAGCCAATTCCCTTGCTAGTCCTTCCCTCTTTCCACCTCTCCTGAGGCTGCTTCACATCCTGTTCTCAGAGGGCTTTCTGCTGCCAGTCCTGGCAGGACTGACTGGAGGGTTACGACAGTGCTGGAACCTTCCCAGGTCCATGAGTTTGGGCTAAGCTGGGCTTGATGCTGCAGAGGGTAGAAACAAATCCCACTTCAACTTACCTGTCTTCAGACCTCCATGCAGAAGACGATTCCTAAGATGTGATGTGAAGGAGTGTGTCTGGCATCTTTATAGTCACTAAAGAGGCTGTATGAATTGTTTTATATGGATGAACTTGACTGGACATATCCAATGATGTCTATGTCCAAATACGTAAGGACAAATTAACAGTCCAGCCTAGGGCATGTATCCCTCCCCATTATTCCAGCCAGTCCTGAGATTTTTTTTCCCTCAGGGCGATGGCTTCTCCTTCACAGAATGGTTACTGTGGCAGGACAACACAATCAGTTGCACTCCCATGTCACGATCTGAGGCTCAGGAGGTGGCGGCATGGCCTGGTGCGGCCTGTGCCAGCCGTCACAGCTCCACAGGGACAGCTGTGGCATGTGGCAATCTGACTCCAACCTGACTCCCTGTCCTGCCACGCACTGACGGCATGCGAGAGGCATCACACATCATTGCACACACATGAACAGCACAGCTTTGCCTCCAGAGAGCACACCCCTTGGGAACAGTGCCAGGATCTTACCCTTGAGTTGTAGAAATGGACAGGCCAGACTAGACCTTACAGCAGGATGAAGTTGAGCAACTGGGCACACCTGAACACTGTGTAATGACCACCTGATAGGGTGCCAAAGCAAGTTTAAACCCTGCTAAAGCATGCTTGCTGGATCAGTGTCCTTGCCTGTTTCTCCACTCATGCTCCCTAGCCAATCCCTGCTCAACACTAGAATGTGACTCAGCATAGTTGTTTCTATCAAAAGAAGTTGAGTTAGAAGGGATTTAGGAAGTGTTCAAAATGGTCCCCTGTTTTGGTGACCAGAGGCGACCACAGTGTGAGATGTCTCTTATGTGTCTGTCCCACAGACTAGACATCTACAGGTTGTAGAGGTGTCTGGGGAAAATGGGAATGGAAAATATTTCTTTTCTTCATGTTGTCAAATTCCTGTTCTCACAGAATTCTTTAAATCTTCTTTGGGAAAGGACAAGAACATAGAGGATACTGAAGAGACCTGATGAGAGCATTGTGTGAGGCCAGGTTAAGACTATCTATATCCATGTGGCTGTAATGAAAGTCCATGGAGCTAAGTCTGACATAGTCCACCTGGCTTAGGTACCGCTACCACTTGGCTACTGCAATATCATATTTGTGGTAGACTGCAGAACACATGAGAGGAGATGAAAATATAATTTGCTTTTGATGCTCAGCTTTGGTCAGGAGGGATATCAGGGCCTGGCAGAGCACTGAACCTACCTAGGAATTTGCATGAGGCTGAGGAAACAGGCAAAACATGAGAAGAGCTGCTGCTTGCAGTGGTTCTTGGGCTGGGAGTTAGAAACAGGTTGTGAGACCACACTCACCTTCCAACTGTGTCCCCAGAGAACCATTCTGCCTTAGCACTGTAGCTTTTACTGCAACTCTGGTAGCTTCTCACCTCCCGTGTTTACCTTAAACCTGGTTTTCCCATGTCAAACCAGATATTTTTCCAGTCTACCTGCAAGCTCATTCAAATGGCAGCTCTTTGCCATATAGGAATGGAATGCAACTCATAACTACACAGAGAATACTTAGAAAACTTCCCCAAATGAGAAAATCACCTGTCAGATCTGCATTTTCTAGACCTCTTGGAGCAGTAGAATATAAGTAGAAGCAACAACCACATCTGAAGGGGTTTTTTTTCACCTTTTTACCAGCTCTGTACCCTCTCCTGAACTTCAACTCTTGTTAACCTCAGCAGTTCTGTGTGTGCTATTCAGAATTAAGCAACTTCATGAAAAATCAAACAGGGCCATGACCCCAACAACATGCCCCAGGGCTACAAAACCACATCACCAACTGCTAACCTTCCTCCTCTGCCATTGTCCTGCTCCAAGATGAGCTGAGATTCCTGCTCTGTGGTTCCTCACACTGGGATACTTATCTGCTTCTGGAAAACAAGTCATGAACAGCCATGTAACCCCTGACTCTGCTCCATGACTGCAGTGTGACACGTTTCTCAAGCTTGATCTTAAAATCAGCTGTAAGAGGGTGTCTGCCATCTAGATAATGTACTGCAGATCCTCACTACCTTTTCCTTCAGAAATTTTTCCCTAGCAGCTAACTTTTGCTATAATTTAAGTACATTGCTTCTCATGCAACCCTCAGTGGCCACGGAGAGCAATTTATTTCCCCATTTTGGCAGAAGTCATTTACCTGGTGACAGTCAAGGGACAGTTCCCATGTCTCCTTTTGCTTTACCCCCATCTTCCAGTCTGCACAGGGGAATGACTTGACCTTCCAAATTTTAGAGAGGCAATTTTGTTATAATGTCTGTGGGATCCAGCACCTCCTTGAAATCAGAAGCAGGTGAAATAGGAGCAAGGGGAGATCCTCCCTTGGCAGTGCCAGCAGCGCACTGCAGGGCTGAGCAAACCATGCCCCAGGTGGATCTGGGCTGATCTTTTCATAAGGATGTTTGTCAAACCTCAACTGGAGGAATGCTCTGCCTGTAGAGAGTGGCAAGGAAGAAGACACAAAGTCCAGGCATGAATCAAAAATGGACTGAAAGACAGAGGGAAGTTAAACTGTTGAGGTGGGAGCAGTGTGAAGCTTTGCTGCCTACAGCCCTGGTGAAGAAGGAAAGCAGGGCATGTCAAGGCATGAAGGCAGAATCCATGTCACCTGCCATTGTGTGTCTAAAACATGACTGTTTACATCTGAGCTAATCATTTGGGTCCCCGTTGAGTCAATGCAAAGGAATACATGGCACATTTGAAATGTCTGCCTACAAATGAAAAGTCCACCTTTAGGTGTGCTTATTATTCCTGCTGATGCTGAGACACCCAGGATGCCCAGATGTAGATGTCTTAATCTGGTCAGAGACATCTGACCCAGACAGATTGCTTTTGGGTGAGAAAAATTTGATGACACTCTTAAACTGTTTCTGTCTGCTCCTTCCTTATTCTTTATGGAAAAGGAGGATGTTTATCCTGCACCTTTCCTCATTCCAAGCTTTCCTAGTGTTCATGTCATGTGGGACCAACCTTCTGATGGATGTCTGAAAACATCCATCACAACACTGAAAGTTCTGTCCTGTGTTCCATGAACACAGATCCACATGCATGCAGAGAGGAGAATATGAGCATGCTGCACCTGTGTGTCTCATCCATCCCAGGATGGCAGGGCCCTGCTTTGAACATCCATACTCATTTTGTCTCAGGAAAACCTTAAACTGAGTTGTGGCCATCTCTACAAGCTGCAGGTGATGAAGGTGTGTGGCAGCCAGTATTGTTCAGTGATGGTGATATGAGTGATCTTGAAACCTCTTGTGTCCTCTGATAACCCAGACTGTCACCATGCTATCAAACTGCTTGCAGGGAGTCACAATGAACTAGAGAGCTGTATAAAGAGGGGCCTTACTGGGGGGAGCAGGAAGGGAGTGGAGAAATGAGCAGCAGGAGGAGGGACAGGAAAAGATGAGAAGACTACAGTAACAAGAAGAGCTGGATGGAATGGCCACCAGCTCACGATCTGCCTCTAGAGATGCTTCACAGATGACTTTTGAGACATCTTAGGTCACCTATCCTATTTCCATCAAGTAGCGGGAGGGTTGCCAGCAAGCAGCACATTTTTCAGTGCTTTGTCCAGGCCCATGTTTATGGCTTATTCTCTAGGACTCACAGCATCTTCCCCACAAGGCTCAACTGGCAGTCTGGCAGCTTCTGGGCTATTAAGCTGTAATTTTCCTTTGCTCCATTTTATGCTGTTACTTCAAGTTCCTCCTCTTGCCCTGTCCTGAGCAACTCTCTCCTGACCTGGTGTTTTCTCCATGTTGACTCCTCAGTTACCATTATCTCAATCTCTGCAAGCACCAGACGCAGTTTAAAAACACGTCCTCAGAACCTCGGAGGTGTTTACTACTTTCTGTTAAAACGCAGACTTGAGGATGGTGTGACGCATCACTTACACAGTTCAGAGGAAGGGCATTTCCCACATTATAAAAGAGTGGACCGCAGCCACAAAAGTTGAAACATCACTTAAAAACTCTGCTATTTGAGAGGGTGGATTGCTCATTGCTGCTAAAAAGTACAAAAACACAACGGTACTCAAAAAGCCAAAAATAAAATCCCTTGGCAATTTGTATATGTTTCAAAATGCTGATGGTTTTTAAAACCCTTTTTAGATACAAGGATCTCTGTGCCAAACTAAGATTCAGCAGTAAAAACAAACATATAATGAAACAAACACTATGATGACCAACAAAAAAA
>VYXC01003636.1:532621-575756 GCA_013397175.1 Platysteira castanea | reverse complement strand
AGAAAGAGCAAACTTGTTGCAATAATGTACTTTTCCAGGAAAACCAACCATAACAACAGTGCTGGTGAATCACTGGGTAGCAGCTCCTGCTTATAAACATGATTTTGAAATCTTACAATGTTGTTATTTCCACAGTAATATTGGCAGTAGCTGTGTAAATGTTTTCTAGCACAGAAAGAAATTTCTCCTAAAAACCCTGACTGGGACTTTTTTGAATGCTTCCTAGAGAATAACATTAAATGGATGTGAGTTAGCTACCTAAATTATTTACAAATCTTTAAGAGTCTTATTCCAGCTCCATCGTGTGCAAATATTTGTAAGCTGCGAAGCTGTTCCGGAGAAATACGAAGCACAAATATCCTTGTGAGGAGGGCAGAGGCCCATAACTCAGATCTCTCTGACCTCTGCCCTTTCAGTATCAAAACATGAAGATCAAGTAGAAGAAGTTTAGGTCATATTCAGCTTTTCCCCAAAAATCTTCCCAAATCCCAGTTTTGTTAGACCTTATGGTCTTACACCTCAGAGTAATATGAGTGATCTATTTTAACCGTGTCAGGGAACTGCCACCACACTATGATGCCACCAGGACAATGCTTCACTGTGGGCATTGGAGCAGAGATTATGACACTTGTTTGGTGGACAGGAATGGAGATTTGTCACAAATTATGCCATCTGAACGTAGCATCTGACTACAATGCAAATCCAGGCTGGGCTGGTGTCAGCTCCAGGATGTTACCATCACGGTGCGGTAGCTTTCATGGAGGGAGTTGTGGTGCTCTGAGATCCCCCAGCTCAGTTTCTCCTACACACCCTGCCACAGCTGGTGACAGGCAGCATTCCTGCAGGCAATTACAATGGAAAAGACAGGACAAACGTAAAGGATTAACTGTTCTCACTCAGACTTTGACATGTTCCCTCTGGATCACAGCTTTTGGCACATCTGTGCTTCTATGAGCAGTGGTGAAAGTACTCTGTTAATGTGATACCCATCATGGGCTGTGCCTGTGATCACACAGACATAAACACAGGCACACTCACTGGTTCAGGGTGAATTTTTCTGTAAACAGCAGCACTTTTCCCATGTGGTCTTCACAGCCACATTGCCTCTGCAGTGGAATTCCTTGCCATTAGACACTGAGTGAAGCATGATGTTACTGGTCCAGTGTTTCCCAGACCCCACTCTGTTTACTCATAAAGGCTTAAACCTCAGCTAATCTTTTTCAATATTCCTAGGCTGAAGATTCTTCCCTACATAAAGAATTTTTGTCCTCTAGTGTCTGCTGTATCTCTGACACTAGAAGTACAAATGGTTCATATCAGTCTAAGAATACAGCAGGTAGAAACCTTCAAGTTCTCAGCACTGGACTATTCCATTCATTGTTTTCAGCTTTTAAACTTTAATTTTTGCAAGAGCAAAAATACGCTGCTCTGAGCTGGACACGAACATTAGTTCCTGGGTCATTCAGATCCTTGTTGTTGGTATTTCCAGGCTTAGTGACTTGGTTTGGTGCAATTGTTCTGAATCCGCCAGAGTGATACTAAACTGGCATGATTCCTGTTAACGGAGTCAAGGAAAGACAACACTCTTTCACTCTCTGCTCAGTAAGAAATCTTAAGATGGAAGTGGTCAAGTCTAGAAAACATCCTCCTATCTCCTTAAGAAGAGAAGGAGGCTGTGAAGGTGGTTTGGGTGCTGAACTGGCCAGAGTGAGAGGGAAAGAGAAGGAAATTCTTCCAATAGCACTTGATGTCCCTGGAAAATGACAGCCTTGGGGAACTGTGGAGCTGAGGGCTCTACTAGAGGAAATCATGCTTCTTTCCTCAAGAGGAAGCTCAGCCACCTTTTTTGGAATAGCATGCTTGCCCTGAAATTTGTCAGATTAACTTTCTTCATCAACCAGCATCCAGCTCTGGGGTCCACAGCATAGAAAACACATTGATCTGTTTGGAATGAGTCCAGAGGAGGGCTACCACAGGGATTTGGGGGATGGGGCACCTCTCCATGGCTGAGAGAAATGAATGAGTCCAGAGGAGGGCTGAGAAGGCTTAGGGGTGACCTAATGGGAGCCTTCTAGTACCTGAAGGGAGCCTACAAGAAAGGTAGAGACGGACTTTCTACAACGGCCCGTAGTGACAGGACAGAGGAGGATGAATTCAAAATGAAAGAGGGCAGGTTTAGATTAGATGTTAGGAAAAAGTTCTTTTCTCTGAGGGTGGTGAGACACTGGCACAGGTTGCCCAGGGAAGCTGCAGGCGCCTCATCCCCAGAAGTGTTCAAGGCCAGGTTGGATGGGCCTTTGAGCAACTTGGTATAGTGGAAGGTATCCCTGCCCATGGCAGGGGGATTGGAACTGGATGATTTTTACCGTATCTTCCAATCCAAACCCTTCTATGATTTTATGATTCTGTGAAATATTGAGTGGGCAGGCCACAGAAATCAGGTCACTGGCAAACATATCTGGGATTTCAAGGGGGCTAGACAAGAATCTGGAGGTGCAAAAGCCCCATCAGGGACATCACATGTACAAAACCTCTGTTCTGTGCATGGCCAAACATGGAAGAGTCACAGCAAGAGTCATACAGGGACACAGGGGCCGCATACAATGTCAACCAGGAGCAGAGAGAAGGTGAGTGAATGCTCAGCTCTGTCACTTAAAGTAGACATGCCCACTAGTAGCAAGGGGTGAGGCCATCCCCATGAGGGATGGCCATCTCATTGCACTGAGAGCAAAGGGACCTACTAGATTAATTTAGATTATAGATTGAGGGCTTGACAGCTAAAGATGAATAGGCTGAATCCCACCTGTGAATGCCTACAGGTATAAGAGAAAAGAGCAAATGGATTATTTAATGTTGTTAATAATGATATAATGAGATGCAGTGTTTGAAAGTGGCAGCTGGGCAAATTCAGACTAGAAGTAAGGAATGTTTCATAACAACAGAGATAATTAACCATTGGAAGCATTTATCCGGGCTTGTAGTTTATTCTTCCATCATTGGCAATTTCCAAATCAAGACTGGATTGGTATCCAGACGTAAATGTTCTTTGTTTCAAGCAAGAGTGAATGTGGCTCAAGAGTGAATTCTGCTCATGACTGATACAGCTTAGGCTAGAAGTTACTGAAAAGGTAGATGGAGCAGGCCTGGAGGCTCAGGTAGAAGTATCTATTGTGTTACAGAGCTACTCGTTTCCAGCATACCTTATTGGCATTGCATCTTTGCTACACCAGGAACCATCCCTATTGTATATCCTGGCACATAGATCCAGGCAAAATTCACTCGTGACAGTTTCCTTTGTGGCCTGTGTCGGAAGATTGCTGAAACATGGTATTGGCTTGAGCTTCAGTCTGTAATGGCAGCTTAAATTTCCCAAACATCAGGTTAGGTTCACTTTAGGTGTATAATGACGATCTCCTTATGAACATGCCCTGCAATCATTTTCTTGCATAACACAAGAGGATAATGGTGTCTGATGTCCCAGACTGTGTCTTCTTTGCATTCCAATATTACAGGAGGAATCTAGGGGGATCTGCAGATGTATTCAGAACAGTTTTGTTTCTTATTTTAGTACTTTTTCACATCTCATTAAGAATATCAAAGAATTCTTAAGAACAAAGTCAGCATAATAGCTCCCCCCAAACAACTGCTGGTTTTTAATCCCATCACTCGAAGCTATGTGCTGAAAGGCATTCCAAAGAAATAAGTGTCAGAGTGAAACTTGTTTTAGCTGATCTTTTTAAGGGGGAAGGAGAATCAAAAACCTTTAGAGCATAACAGCAAAACAAACCACAGACAAAGGCTTTAATCCTCCTTCTAGTTACTTATTGAAAGGTAGTTCCTCACAGATGGCAGCTAATCATGTGGTTAAATCAGTAACTGCTGTTACTAATAGGCATTAGTTCATTGTGAGACATTCTCTGTTAGCAAACATTCCACTCACTTAACAATCTGCATCCCAAGATTCAGATTGACACCAGAGTTTACAACACAAAATAAAGTTTATTAGTAGAGTTATTATGGCTGTGATAATCCAAAACCACAGACAAACAATATTTATAGATAGTGATCAAATATTTCCTTAAGACCATTTCCATTGGAAAGACATTTTTGGCTCAAAAGCCTTTCTTTTGGTCTGAAATAGAGTGAGGTTTAGTTATTTTAGGGTACTTAGCTCGTGTACTCTAACAGCTAAATTTGGGTCACACTTTATTGAACACATATCTACACACAAGAAAAACAAGGCTTGCGTTTCTGCATTTTTTCCTACTGCCACAGCTTTGGCAGCAACACCCAACAAACCTTCGTACTGCAGAATAGGGACCAAATTCTGTTGCTGCTTCTATGGCAAAATGTTCCTTAAATGACAGTAAAACCTCAGAGCCCATTTATCTGGAAGATACCAACTACCCTTCACTTTACTGAGTAGAGAGCTGCTATACCAAAAAGAGTCTGAAAAATCCGCAGATTTTAAACTAATCTAAACAGCTATATCAATAAGTGAAGTTAATTATTGAAGCCAAGTTACACCAGAGAGCTTAAAGAGTAACAGTTGTCCCAGAAGGAGAGGTTTTGCCATGCTTGAATGGACATAGTCTATAAGCAGCAGGACATCCAAGAGTGGTTTTGTGCTGTGCATCACTCTGTCTCCAAGATCTCTGGACTTCTTCTTGATGTTCTTTTTTTATATGGCTCCAAATAATAGTACAGTCATCTGAGCATTTTCAGTATCACAGCTAAGATCTAGCTCCTGAAGAAAACCAAATGTGTGTGCCACTTTATGCTGCAAGACTCATTGACCTGGATCTGCAGAATGAAAGGACACATCCAATCTGTCCTGACAGAAGCCGTGCTGTATCCTGTCAGTGCACACAGGCTGCCGACAGTAGTTGTTTGTAGCAAATTTAACCAACTTCCCGCTTTTCCTCATGTTTTTTTATTACTTTATTACTTACAACACATTTAACTGAATCTTGGATCAACTGAAGGCTAGGGGAATTATTCCAGAAAAAATATTACTCTTCTCCCGCTGTGAGCAATTCCCGAGAACAAAGCAATTGGAAAGACTAAAACCTCAGGCACAGAGAGATTAGTCAGGGATTGGTGCCACGGTCGGGACAAGTGTTTAGTCATCCTGACACATCCTCATGCTGAGCCCTTGACCAATAAGTTCCAGCCTTGCTTGTTGTCTTCACTGAGGACAGAAATATATGAGAAACTAAAGTTCTGTGGTAGACATCTGAGTCAAGCACTTACCACACGGCTCTCACACCCACTGCTGTTTGGTCTGCTCAGACTTAATAACTCTTCAGTGCATTACGTGGATTTCTGAAATGCTGTAACTTCAGCTGAGTTGGCAAAGCAGCACACGGCTATAAAGCAGTGGGCTGTACTCCTTCCAGCGGCCATGGTGGTCTCTGCATCTGCCCCTTCTAACTTCAGGTTTGTGGGTCTCTGCCTGCAGAAATTGCCCTGACAGAATATGTGTTTGTCCCTGGCCAGGTCTATACAATAATTTTCTTTCCCACCAGAAAGACTGACTAGTAAGGGATTGACTTTTTATTTGAACTAACTGTTTTGGTTTCCCCCTTTCTGCTAAGCTTGGGAAAATTGGCCAGGGTTTTACAGGGCTTTAACATTATTTACCAAACTACCAACCCTTTTTTGCCTGAAAGCTCTGAAATGTGAATGCCATGAAGTTACATCCTCTTAGAAGATCACACATACAAAGATTTGGCTTTGTTTGGATTTTCAGGAATGTGCAGTTTCATCCCACCCCTTTCCCAGCGCACCTGCACTTATGGATACTCTTCCTACCAGTGCAGATGTGGCTTTCAGGAAACCTGGAAGGTCCTGAAGCTGCCCCTGGTGCATGACCATTATTCTGCAAAGGCAAGAAATTCAGAAACCTGTTTTGATAATTTCATTTAAGAAAAGGCAGGAAGAAATCACTCTGGGTGCCTCTAACAGGAATATCTCAAGGGGAAACCCCCCCGTATTTTGGTTGCTAGATTTCATCGTGTGTGTCTATGTGTATGTATGTATGTATGTGTGCAAGTATGTAACTACCTATCTAGAATTATAATCTATTGTATGTATCCCATAATGTCATAGCACCACAGATTTTGTTAATATTATGTTAGGCTAACAGTGAGTAGAAGACAAATGCTCTGCAGAAACTGCAGTCTAAAAACCCAAGAAAAATGAAGGAGAAATAATCAGGGTTACTGCTATTGAAATAAGGCATAGAAAGATTGTCCAGTTGTTTTTTAGACATTTACAAGGACTATCTGTCCTACAGGTCTCAGCAACTGCAATGCTTAAGCTCAGAAAAGGAATGAGTTTCTAGGCACACAGGGAGTTAGATCCCTTTTCGTTACACTGCCAGTGGAGACAGGTAGTAGGGCATATGAGCAATGGGCAACGTCACTTGCCAAAACAAACAAACAAAAAAAAAATAAATGAACACTGATTTCTGTGTCTTTACCAAAAACCTGACTTCATGCCTTGGAGGCTATATTTCTGTGGCTGCTGAGTCTGCGAGTTCGGCAGAGAAAGGAAAACAAAAAGCAAGTGGAGTGATCGGACTCTGGCATGCTGTCAGAGAAGCATCATGTGCATGGGCTGGGAGATCTTTCATCCAGACATCAGCATATGAGCAATTTTCAGCTGGGCTCCTTCAGCCTGACAGTGGTTACAGCACAAGAGGAGCTGATGAGAAGGCAGAATACAGAGCTCTGAATTGCCGGTCACTGGCGTCCCCATCAGCAGTGTGTCATGAAGGGCCACAAAGATGATGAAGGGACTGGAGCATCTCTCATACATGGAGAGGCTGAAAGAGCAGGGATTCCTCAGCCCGAAGGAGAGAAGACTAAGGTGGGTCACATCCAGACACATAAATGCCTGACAGTGGAATAGAGAAGACAGGACCAGCCTGTTCTCAGTGGTGCCCTGTGACAGGACAAGATGCAATGGACTCAAATGAAATTACGGGAAAGTCTTGTGGATAAACTTTCTCACTATGAAGGTGGTTGAAAACTGACACAGGGTGTACAGCAGGGTGGTGGTCTTTCCAGCTTTGGAGATATTAAAAATCTGACTTGATACACTCCTGAGAAACCTGCTGTAGTTGACTCTGCTCTAGGCACGGGTCCTTGTCAACATCACCTATTACCCTGTGATCCTATGAAATGGCTTTGCTCTCTATAAAGATTCCTCTTTTCCATGGGACACAGCCGAACATGGCTATGCCAGGGTTACCTGCCAAGGGGTCTGCCTGCTCTTCCACCTCCCCCAGGCCGGAAGCCCAGCTTGCTCTCCAGACTGCCTGTGCAATGTAGCAGCCACAACGTGCTTCTGCGCATGTTATCTCACCCATAAGCTATGCAAACAGGGAAATGAACCAGTCACCCAGCCAGCGGAGATGGAGGTTTTCCCCACAGCAGTGTTGGCTAAGGGGAATGGAGAGGAAAACAGGCCCTCCCATCCCTCTTGCTGTGTTTTTAAACACAAGGGCAGCCAAAGGAGGCATTACAAAGCGTGGCAGCAGCGCCAGAGTTTCTCTTGCAGCATTGCCACTGCTGCCTTTTATCAGCTCCTCTGAAACACAAACAATTTTAAAAGGGCAGAAATAAGAAGGGTCAGTGCCCTCGGTCAGCTAATTAATGTCCTGAATGCAGTGGAAACTCTAGCAAAAAGCAGCGGGTACATGGGAGGAAGGAAGCACCCTTCCAGAGATGTTCCAAATGTCCTTACAGGCATAGAAATTTGTGTGCTTTAGATTGGTAAAAAGCAACTCCTCAGAAACAACTGCTCATCAACAGGGACATGTGGCAAAAAGCGTCTTGCTTAGGTTTCCCAAAATGTTGCTTTGATGCAATTTGCTGGCTTTCCTGCTTTGCAATTTCACATTCTGCATCTTGTTTATATAGGGGAGATTAATGAGAACTGCCTGTAGTCAGCTGAACTGCCTTTCTGGCAGGGGCTCACGAGGAAACTGTGGAGATCAGTACACAGAGCTGAAAATGCGGGTGGCCATGAGCTGCCATTTTTTTGGTCTGCGTATGTAAAGGAAGTAAGAAGTGCAGCAGTCAGCCCTGTCAGACAGGGGAGATATTTCATAGGAAATAACAGCTGGCTTCAGACTCTTATTTCTCTTACAGAAGACTCTGCTCAGGTACCTTGGAGAACAGATGCTTCAGGCTAATTTTTGTTTCTTTTGGGTACACTGAGGTATAGTTCATGCATAGAAGTGTAAAGCAGAGGCCGAAGAAGCCTGGGCCTTGTTTGTTTGCATAATTATATATGCTCTTGTTTTGGAGGACAGTGGGTGATAGAAAGTTCAAGGTCTCTGAAATAACAGGTGTGGAGTGACAAGCAGTTGCCAGCATAATCCAGAGCAGACGGGTGCCTTTCCATACGTTCATTTGGAAGGATGTCCCTGAAGGACTGCAGTGCCAAAGTGACATCTTTCACTACCACAGAAGTGCCTGGTCAGTGTCATTTTCATGTGCCTCACCCCTGAGCACACCTCATGCAAGCACAGGCTCTCCTGCAGCTGCAGACCAAGCTCAGATATGTCTCATGCTCTGCCCCACCAGAAGAACTTCCATGGCAGGACAACATGGCAGCAAAACCATTGCTGGTGGCATCTGGGAAGTGTTGCCAATTGGCAAAATGGATGGGAAGAGAGTGTTATCACAGCTTTTCTGCTCTACATGGCTGCAAGCTTCCTGGGATGTTTGCAGTGTCAGTAGGCTGAGGAAGAGAAGCTCTGTGTTTCCAAGGAGTGTGAACCTGCTGTCTCAGGAGCTGAGCTGTGTGAGGCCCAAACGTGACTCCAAAGAAAACTATGTTGCTAAGAAGGAATTCCTATTTTGGGTAATATACATCAGATCAAGATTCACATGCATGGTGAGCAAGAGGAACTCAGCATGTGAATAACCGTCAGTGACCATGGCCTTGGGCCAGCTGCAAGTGGCTGAGGTTTGTCCTTGCTGAGGTATCACATTTTTGGGATACATATTTGGGGAGAGTCAGGAGCAGGTGCATGTTACTGGGAACACCGGCATGGTCGTTTCCCCACCCATGACCTTAATGCCTGCCTGGTGACCTGTCATTACACCCTCACAGTGACAGATGTGGTGACGCACACCAGGAAAACCTCATCATGGTGGTCCACCCCTGCCAGCCCTCCAGCCCTTCCATACACACTGGGCAGCTCTTACCACCTCAGAAGTCATTGCACCGCCTAAATAGCTCCTGCCACGTGATGAGGACAGTCAGGGCATCCCAGATACTGCAGCTTGGTAAATCCACAGCAGACCCAGCGTCTGACAGCTGCAGCTGGAAAGGGGCAGCAAGGGAGGGCAGCATGTGAGATATACCACCCCATTTCTCCATTGCCTGTCTTCCTCGGGGCTGTGCAGATTGAGGCTGTTTTGACAACCCTGCTTTTACACATGGCAAGTCGCAAAAATGCAGCAGCCAGGAGATATGCAGCTCTCCATTATTTTCTTGCTGATGGCTAATATGAGATGGCTTTCAGCCATTCAGTCTCCTGCTGTGCGTTTTACTGGATATTTACCCATGCGATGTTCCTTTCTCCTCGGGCTTATCCCATGGATGTGACTGGAGTGGTTTGCAGGTGCAGGCCTCAGAGAACAGCACAATCCAGTCCTGCATGAACTGCTGCTCCAGCACTTTTACCCTTGCCAGACTGGCTGATGTGGTTGTAGAACTAGCCCACAACCACCTCTTTCCCTACACTTAAACAGTGTTTTCCTTTTGGCTGATTGAACAACCACCATGTATAATTTCTGTATTTTGATGCTGGTCATACTGATTTTCCAAAAAATCATTTTGATGCACTGATTTTATGGAATGTTTTGGGAACCCATCAGTTCAGTTATGGCTGCCTTGATTTTCAGCCTGTTTGGTTAAGTCCTTTCACTCACTTCTGTATCTTACTTTAATGGCTTTAGGGAGTAATGGCACAATAAACCATCTCCCTATGTATTTAACTTTATCCCCCCGCAAAGATTTTTCACCCTAATCGACCTACCCCCACTTTCTTCTTCATTCTCCTATCTCTTCTGCTGCATTTTTACAGGAAGAGGACCCATATTAAAGTGAGAAGATTCAACTGGGCTTTGTAAGAACCAGTCTTGAATTATGTCTGTTCGGTACTTTCATTAACAAAATAGACGAGAGACTAAAAGGGACACACAGTGAATTTGGAGATCAAAGTAACAGGAAATACTTTGAAGGAAGGAGTTAACATTCAGAATTACCTTAGCAAATTGAAGAAATAGTCTGAAAGGAAAAAGCCAAATGATATTCAGCTGGTACAAAAGGTACTGTCCTCAGGCTAAAATAATCGTCTCTATGATTATACAGTGGCGGAAAATGAGTTAGTAGCAGTTTCAGAGAGGAATGTATGAATGTAATGGTAGATCGGAATCAGACGGTGGGTCAGGAACTTTATGTTGTTACAAAAACGGATGGTATGACACTGAAATCCGAGACAAGGATAGCATGCATGAGAAGAGCCTTCTGAAGCTCACGGGTAAGGTATCAGCTGGAATACTTCAGCACTACACTTTAAGAAATCTTAGAGAAAAATGCAGAGGAATAGACTAAATTGTCTTTAAATACTGCTGAAAAGAAGATACTATCAATCTCTCCTCCTCATCCATCTGGGAAAGAGTAGGAAGGTTAGACACTATCTCTGAGATAAACATGTTAATGAAGAGGGTGAAACTGCAAGATCTGGGAACGTCTTGGAGCATCTGCTGCTGGAGACCTTTAAGAACTGGTCAGGCATGCATCTATGAGAACTGATCCTGACAGGGAAGGTCCAGCTGTGGGCAGAGGAATAACCTTCTTGACTTCTTAAGCCTCCTTCCAGCTCCAGGTCCACTTCCTGCCCAGACATGAACTCCCGTCCTCTGCTATTGCCTCTATCCAGTGTGCCTCCCACAGCCTGACGTCAGCCCCCACTTGCTCATCCTTCCGCAGAAACACGTTTGCCAGCTTCTAGCAGATCACTGGAAGCCACTTCAGTTTTCTGTCTCTTGTCTTTCTCTAGTCACTTTTTCCTTTGCTTTCCCACTGCACTTTACTTCTTCCCATTCACTGCAATCTTCCATCCTGTCCTGGACCTGACTCCCAGCCTTGCCCCTCTCTGCAAACAGATCAGCCAGGGGATGGCAAATGTCACCTTTCATGGTACAATTTGTCCCAAGGACATGGATCAGAAATCTCTACTCCCAGGTATCTGAATCATTGCTCCAGACCATTTGCCTATTCACCCCTGCTTTGGTTACATTTGATTAAGACTTGGTAACTCTTTTTCCCAGCTCCTGAGGATATTTCTTTGCTTGTTTTTGCTTCTGCAGCCCTTGAGCTTGATGACCAGGCCAGATGGGCTTAATGTTTTAACCCAATCTCTGCTGTATTTGTTTCATCTTTTAGGATTTTCTCTGTGCCTTTTTTTTTTTTTTAATTTAACACATCCCACACATGCTTCCAACCCAGCCCAAACCCAAAAGACTTAGATTCTAAGAAGCGTTTTTGAGCACACAATGCTGAAGGACTGGGTTTATAATTAAGCCAAATGAACAAACATGCCCATAAAAGGAGAGCACAGTGGGCCAAGACTCTGTGTAGACTTGCAAATCTGCCCTGGGATTTTGATTCCAGTAACAAATCCATCTGAGATTTGCTCTCACAGTTTACACTGTCCTCGGAAAACAAGCCTATGGAGAGCGTGATGCAGCAGTTACCATAGCAGCCAGCACCAGAAGAATCCATTAAGTGATCACAGTCCCAGCTCAAAGTGAATTACCAGACTGCAGGTGAACTTTTGCACCTCACTAAGTGTCTCCTGGGGAAAATATGTTGTCGTGCAGGGTGGAACAAGAGAATGCCGACCGGCTGCACTGACTCGCTGCTACATTGTTAACCTTAATTATGTCTGTGCTGATTTTTAAAAAGTACTGCACAGGCTTTTCCTTTTTCCTGTCAGGTGTTTTTTGTAATTTTTTTTCCCTGAAGGACATGACAGGCTAGCCCAGTCAATAACTACTAATGAAATGTGCTTCAGGCCTCCCTGCATTCTGCCACAATTAGATTGTCAGCTGCCCCGAGAGAGATGCTATTATCTATGTGGGTGTGGAAAATGATCTATCACTGTTAATAATTTCTATTATAGTAGCAGATAGCATCCCAAACATATCAACACCTCATTATGGTGGCTTTTTTCACACATGGGAAGTTGAAGGTGCTCTTGGATGCTCAGACATAAGAAATATATAAATGGAGCTGAGAGATGGAAAGAGAATGGAGCCTGCTGGGTTCCTAAGAGCACAGGAAAACACTATATCTCCTCATAAACACAGCTCCTTAGATAGCCAGAAGGATGCACTGCCAGAGTGTGCTTGGGAGAAGCTGGTCCTGCACACAAGCCCCCGATCCAGACCTTGCATAATCTCTCTTTTTTTGTCTCTGTACCATACAACTCTGGGCTATTATAACAGCAAGCGCTGACAGGTGTGCAAACACCTTTCTCCAAAGCAAAGTACAGCTGCGGATACTGACATCTTGACCCACAAAAGATGACTTCAGGCTTGCAGTGGCAGAAAACCCAAGTTAAATTAGCAGAGTGGTTATATAACCCACCGTTGATGCTCTTCCTGAAAGTCACTTGAAGCCTTTAAAACCCTCTACACTGTGACCACCATAATAGGCACATGAAGAGCTACTAAAAACTTCCTGTGAAGGAAGGTAATAAGAAAACTATAATGTCTGGGAAAACCAAAACAAACAAATGAACTAACAGACCCCAGGCTTTCAGAGAACTTGAGTCGAGCTTGACCTCCATGAGGTATCATTTGCTTCCTGTTTGCTGCCAAAGTACAATGAGGTTTATATTCAGGCCCCACCTTTTAGTGTCTGGGTCTAAAAATATAACAATGAACTTGTGACACAAAGGCCCTGTCTCCTGGGGAGGCAGAGTTTAGATCTAACTGCAAAGCACAACTCTCCTCTCTTTAAGGCAAAACTAGTTTTGAGTAAGTGGATGGGGGAGTTTATTGCTGTTTTTCTTCTTTCTTTTTTTTTTTTTAAATCTTTCTATTTTTAGGTTGCCAGACTTGGGAGGATTTCATTAGGATTAGGCCAGACTTATGCAACTGTTTGCTCTAAGTTGTTAAGTCTATCATGACTATAACCATTTTAAGGCACATATCACTATGGTTACCTCTGTGCCATTCTCCAAGTCTGAGCTAATACATGGCTGAGAGGGCACACCAGGCCACCTGAGTGGGAGCACACGTGGATGTCAAATCTATGTATCTTTTTAGTTCCATCAAAATGTTGATTCTCAGCTCCATAGATAAGAAAAGTAGGTGAATGCTTACATTTACTCCATTCTCAGATGCCACCAATCCAACTACTGGATGGTCTTCAGACAGCTCTTGCTTTCATATAAGAAAGACACGGAATGACAGTATGGGAAATGCAATGTGGTTGGGGCAAAATACTTTTTGGTAGACAATTTCAATGCCTTAATTTTGATTCTTTCCAAAAATTTACTTTTAAACCTAATGCTGCTTTATTCTTTGCTTTCATTCCTTCTGGGAAAACCACCACTTATGTCTACTGAGAGTAGACCAGATGCATTCTCAGCTTCTCAGCAACAGACTAAAACCGATATTTGTATGACTCTGGCTCACTTGTTCCCTTCTCTCTTTCCAGAGTTCATTGCTTTGTTCTCTCCCTGCTTTTTCTTAATGTATTTCTGCTTCCCTCTTTCCCTGTTTATTTTTTTCTGTTTTTCCTAAAGCAGTTATCTTCTTAGTGGTTCTTGGAATACTTGGATGTGGTTTTGCTGATTCAGTGGAACCCCTCAAAAATGGTTATTTCCATATTACAATTTTCCAAGAACCAGAGTCTCTTTGCAGCTTCATCTTACTCCATGTTTTTCCTGGGAGATGCCTGCGTGTGGGCCCTCCTTTTGTATGCACAGAAGTAGCTCTCCATCAGCCAGTCCTCCTATTAAGAGAACTTGAGTGACTCCCCAGGCCATTGAACAAGGGACTGTGAGAGACAGAGCACTTCCAGATGGCAGTCACAAGGACTTCTAAATGAGAGAGAGATCACTGGAGAGCTGCTGCCAAAGGGTCACACCATGGAAACCTAAGGGCCCTCATCTGTGAAAGGACACAATCATTTACCCACTCTGGCCTTTTCTAACCAGGAGATCCATAAAGCTCCCAGGGTAACCACCTGGCTCTCAGTCTTGTCTGCAGCACTTCTCAGCCCAGGAAGATTCCTGAGTACAGCAGTAATTAAGTGCCTGGAGTGGACCAGCAGAGAGATTGCATGATATGGTTGAACTGAAAAACTTTACATGGTCTAGCTAAAAAGTAAAGATGGTGTATGATGTGACTGGTTAGTAAAGAGGTTGAAAGAATTTAGGAAGCCAATAACCGCACCAGAATGGCAGTAGGGATTTTTGCATGGTGCTTATTTGCAGTATGGCTGGTGTTAGTCATTGCTTACCCCAGCAGGTGCAAAATGTTCCCATCAGGATCGTTCACCTTACTGAGATGAAAGTTTAGGACCTGACAGAAATTTGCCAAAACCAGCATTTGTGTGAGAGACAGAAATATAATATCAGAGGAAATTATTTTAATCAGCTCTATATGTCAAAACTAGCTGATTCTCAGAGCCAAATTCTTGGAACAGTCTGGAGCCCTTTCTAGCCAGCCTGGGTACTCCAGTACTCCTGAGATGGTGATGGTCTGACTTGCTTCAATATGCCCCAGTGCTGGTGTGAAGAGCAGAATATAAGTGACAGCTCATTTACATCCAGCATGTCACAAGATCTTTTTCAAGCACCGATTAAATAAAGATCCTCTCTGTCCCAGAAGGCTCACGGAGATGCAAAAACTCCTGAATAGATCTAGATACCATAGGAATTAGAAACCCCCAAAACTCTTTAAAACAAAAAAAACCCCACACAACTCTCTGTAAAAGGCAGTATGTGATGGGAGTACAAGAGCAACTGGATTTGCTTGTAAATAAAATACCAATCCAAAAGTTCAGTTCTCTCCGTAGGTGTTGTATATTTGTGTAAGGGTGCCTTGCAGCATGTTTGGACAGCTGCTGCTATTAAAATTTTTGCCAAGTAAATTTTAAAAAGCCGCCTTCTAACTGCCATTTTCACAAATACATAGGGAAGTTTACAAGCACTTCTATACCAAACTGAGACCTTCTTGGAGTTATTTTCAAAATATTTAAAACCTTTGAGTAGCATGGGTTTTTTTACCCTGTACATGTGCCTTAAAGTAATACAGACAGTAAATATATTTGTAATATACAGTTTTTGGTTGCATGTACATATATCCAAGAATGTTTTCTATCTTTGAGATGACATTCAATAATGTTTCACTTACTAGGATTTTGTTGTTTTGGGGGTTTTTTGTGTGTTTTGTGGTTTTTTTTAGAATTTATGATAAAATTATAAATCTCAAAATTGCAAAGATAGATGAAGAACATTTGCTGCAAAATTTGGCAGAGTGTGAGCTTAACTCTCTATGCTGAGCAGCACCAGCTGATTTGGGACATATTCATGGCTAAGAAAGATCTCTTCAAGATGTGTACTGCTTGTGCAACACAAAATGCAGACTTAATTCCATTGGAAGCCCAGGGGCCTTTGCACTGGGTGTGGAGGCAGATGGTGCAGGAAGACATGCCCCCAGGGCTTTTTTCCATTGTGTCACTCAAGTGATTCCCCAAGGGAACAACATTTATTCTTACATTTTCCAAATGTGAATAATATTGTCCTTTCTCTTTTCCTTCTGAGTCTTCATCACCAGTTACAGTTTCAGAATATAGGGCAGGGACCAGGAGTGGGAGGAGGTGAGCCTGAAGCCAGGGACATTTCAAAGCATATTGCTTTAACTCCTTCCATGGTGAAAAAGAGAAGGGATACCGTCCTGGATTTGTCTTTAGATTACAATGGACGAGGTTGCCTATCTTCTTGTTGGAAAGATTTTTCTGTTGACTCCAACCTGAATATTTAATTGCAATAAACATTTTTTTCCCGGGTCCAACTGTAGTCCAACAATTCCCTCCCACAGGAAAGTAATGCAGAAGCTCAGAAGAAGCTCACCCTCAAGCACTGTTTGAGATTTTTTAACCCTGCAAAGACTCAGAGGTGGTAAGGTTGCTACACACCATCCTGTGCCAAATATCCAGTACTGAGATGCTGTTCCAAGTCAGGAACATTGCAAGAGCTTTGTTGATCATGTTAAAGCTGCTTTGGAGACCAGCACTTTGTAGGGCACGTTAGCTGAAGTGTTGTGTTCAAGCAGTCTGAGCACGGGAGCAGGTACCATGCAGTCTGTGCATGGGCCCTTTCCAGGTTCTGGCACTTAGCTCCTTTGTATGCTTTGATCAAGTTATTTGTACAGTTTCCTCCAATTTCATCAGATGTAGAATTACATTTGTGGTGTGTGCTGACAACTATTAGTCCTCTGTGGAGGGTCTGAGGTGTTTTAATCAACCTCCAATGTGAAAAACACCATGAACAGGAGCATAAAGGGCTGAAACATGTTTCTGAAAGCATCTAATCAATCTGATTTGGATCTGAATCTGATGAGAAGCTTCTTTTGGCAGTAGATATTCTACTTGGTCTAGAAATAATTCTTTAGATTGCCAAATACTATCCATAAGTTATACCCTTGATTTGGCCTGAGTGAGAAAAAAAGGTAGTCTTCAGAATAGAAAAGAATAAAATAAAATGTTCCCTCAAGGGAAGTGACGTGACCTTGGACCCAGATGCTGATTTGTGACCCACCAAACTAGTTTACCATGCGGTCAAAATTGCATTAAACATTTCTGCAGTCCTGATGCATACAGTAAGATGCTCTTCTTCCAAGGGAAGTAGCTCATCCTTTGGAGATGTTTGTGTTGCTATCACCACAGCAACCAGAAAAGATGAAAGTCAGAAAAAATCAAAACCGCTTGCTGAAGTATGGATGGGCAGTGAGACTGTAAAGCCAGGCATGGGCTTTTAAAGGAAATGACTGCTCTGTATCGAAGAAACCTGGCAGAATTACTCACGCCATAATCTAAAAATAGCACTCACAGCTCCATTAAGTGCAATGGTTCTTATAAGCCATGTTAGAGCAGATGTCAGGAATGGGGGATTCTCCCTCTGACCAGAGTGATGTTGCTCCATCCTGCTTCACAGGGGAATGTGTCCCACAGCCCACACTGATCCCAAGCAAATCCACTTGTGGTCCCACTTTTGACATGGGTTTTGTGAAACAGAGCTATGAGCAGCTGTGGCACTCACTCTGCCTGAGCCATGAAGACTTAAATACACCCTGAAATCTGTGCCTTTAACACAACAGTGGATCCTACTCCAGTAGACTTGGTTGAGACACATTGTCTAATTCTGTTTGAAAACAACTCCTTGGTGAGCCAAGTGAGGATTTTGGTGTCATTCTACATAGAGAGAACCTTTTCCCTAATGCCTGATTTGGGAGAATGAACCCACAGAATTTGACAAAGATTATTTTCAGAAGAGGGGATAAACATATATTTGCCATAGAATAGAACAGAAGTCTGATTATTGAAATGTAGCTAGAAAACCTACACATTTCCCACAGCTATATTCCATTTAGGCACAGTTTGGCCTTAGATTTGAGCTATGAGTCCCTGTCTAAATTAAACTAAGTCTGGCTCAAAACAATGCCTCCTCACTTGTTCCCGAGTTCCACCGCAGATGAGTCTGGCAGAAAGGATAATTTGAAGACAGTTCTCAAATCCATTTGCAAACCCCAGGACAGACGAATATTACCTCTTTCAACACCATGCTAGAGGGAAGAAGATTTGCCTTAATCAGTCTAAAGTATTGCTTCATCTCATAAAGGGAAAGCTGTGTAGAACAGGCTGCTTTACTACACAGAAAATTCAGTGAGATTCTTCCTGGTCCTCCACTTCACTTATTTGTCATAGGCTAATAAAGAGAGGGTTTTTTTCTCTTGAAGAGTTTAGGGATTAGATAAACAAAGCTCAACACTGCTGAGTCAAAGGAGAACGTGCTTGTTAAACATTAACAAGCACCCAGCCTTTTCAAGTGTCTGCTTACAGATACCTCTGCCACAGGCTTCAGGGTTGGTCCTTGCAAGGTTTTCACATGCTATGTTAAGCAAGCCTGGCTATGTGCAATCACTAGGATTAGGATTAGACTCCTTTGGCTCTCTTCTTCTGGTGCCTGATGGACCTGAGGAAGGTAAGGTATCTAATTCACGGGAATAAAAAAATGGTTTTCTCTATTTTACTTTTCCTGAGTGCATCCACCACAATGGGCAGGAAGAGTCAGCCATACTCCCACTTATCTTTATTGCCAGTTTATGTTTTATGGGCCAGCAACACCTACTGTGTAACCTGCCGGTGCCAGCGTCCTCTGCTGTGCCCAGCACACAGGACATGCAAACCTTTTGTACCTCCCAGGTGGGGGTGTCCTGGTTTCAAATGCCAGGTGTTCATCAAGGGCCCCAATACACTCAAAATTACCAGCGCCTTTCCTTTAGCCCTGACACTGAGGTCAGCCTTACCTATGTGTGTGCACAGACCCAGTGACTGGTCTCAGGCAAAAGGCTTCGTTTGAAATCCAGCCAGCAGCACTTTTTGGATTACTCCCCACTGGGCTGTTTCTGTGTGCGTTCTCTCGCAGTATGGAAGCTTTGGTCTCCGTACACAACCCGTGAAAACAGAGATGGTAAAAGAGAAACAAATTATGTCAGAATGGCTGAAGGCTTAATGGGAGTGCAGTGAGGCAATATGCTCTATATTTGCATTTATTTTCATTAGTTCTCAGATTTACAGGAGATCCAGAGAAATGTAATTTGATAGTAAACCCAGTTAGTTACAGTATCCAAGCAGAGTGAAAATCCCCTCAAATTGGATGAAACTTGATACTGCCAGCATACTCCTGAATCCTCTCCAGTGTGTTTCCAAGTCACATTCCTCCTTTACTCTGCTGAGTGCTGCCCAAGGAATCAGCACTAAATCAACTCGCCTGCAATATACTTCTTTTTCTCTAATGCATCAATAAATTTCATGGAACTATGGACTTCTGAAATTTAATTTAAGTCATTTTGGGAAACATTTCCATACTGAAAGGAACTCCTGGCTTTCATTGTACTTATACTTTGCTCTTACTGAACTGCAAATGCTTTGATTTAAAGGAACATAGCCAAGGTAAAGCCTGCCTGTGCAAAAGCAATTGGGTCCATTTCCACTTGGCAGGAAAAAACAGGCAGCTGCTGAGCCGAGCAATCTCATCTCCGCCAGCCACTTGAGGATGGGCACAGAGAACATGGGCTTGTGAGTGATGCTGACTTTTCCTCCGAGCTTGCCTCTCAGATTGCTGTGTCATGGGAAGGACAAAGCAAGAGCCTGGCTGTCATTTCCAGCAGGCTGAGTCACAGAGAGAGCTGCTGCCGACCTCTCTTCATCCCAAGGAGCACCAGTGCTGACCTCTGCATTCCCATCCCTAGCGTTCTGTGAATGGGGCTTTTCGAAAACGTGTGTCTGAGTGAAACGATGGGTGCACAGCATAAATTGGGTAACATCTTCATAGCGCCAAAACTGATCAGAAAAAGCTTCTTTTCCTTCTTCCTTAAAAAAACCCCCTGTTCTATATGATTATTGGGTTCCTCAGGTAATTTCTGACAACCTCTGCTCCCATGGTGTTTTGTAACACACACAATCTCAGGTGCAAATGAGTCAAATATTGATGTTACTAGAACAGAGAGAAGATGGTAAAGCAGCAGTTTCCAGCTTATGGCTCATAAATTAATACCACATAGTCTGCAAAAGATAGTGGACTTCAGTTCGTTATGCAGAAATGCAACTCAAAATGTTAAGAAGGAAAAAAATTAGAAATTACTGAAAGCATCAGAGTTGGAGATTGAAAAGGGAATACAAGGGAGGAAGTGGGACTGAGGCTTATATTTAAAAGTCACTATAAGAAAATAAATTTAGGAAAACCCCTCAGTTAGGCTTGGATATCAATCCGGTTTTCTATAAAGGAAGAAAAAGGCATTATTAAGTGCTTAAAGTAAATATAGACATAGATGGTTACTAAAATAACAGAAGAGGAAATCAGAAGTTTGTAAAGAAGACACAATGGTTAGAAAAAAATGTATCTGGTTTGACTGACCAGTCTGACCTCTTGCTGTGTCTGTCATTACGGTGGTTGATACTGTCCCTCCACATGGACAGATATCAACTCTCACAGCTTTCTGAAACCAAAGATGACATGCCAGGAGTTGCCTGAAGCACCCACTGAGGCCCAGGGTTGCTGCTGCTGTGGCACACCTATAACAAAGATTTCGTGGAGCTTGTAACCCTGTCTGGTCCCTGCTCCACAGGCAGAACCACTGCACTGGACAGCAGGACAGAGCCATGACATGGGCAGGACAGGAGACTTGTGTTTCTGTCACTGCACAGAGGCCAAAACACCTGCACTCAGTGGCTCACATATGTATGAGCACAGCCAGGAAATAGATGCAATCCAGGAGGAGCTGGTAGAGGAAACTGAGTCCCCAGCCTCACGCTTTTCTACATCAAGCCCCGAGAAATAAGGCATCAGCAGGAAAGGCATTGGAAAGAAAATGACGAAAGCAATATAGTGGTCAGCCTCACTGGTTTTCTAAGAGGCCAGTTCTTAGAAAAATCTCTCCTAAGAGATTTTTGAGTGAGTTTGCTGGTGTCACAACAGCATCATGAGAAAGATAGTTGCCTTTGATCTTTTATCCTCCTCTTACTGCATATACCCACCTAACACAAATTGAGATCCCACTGTCATTCTTTCTGGTTTCTCACCATATTTCCTACACTGCTGGTATCTCTCATGTTGCCTGTTTTCTCAACATTGTCTACTGGGTTTTTTGCCAACTGTCTACATGGATGGGTTTATCTCAAGAAATAGATGAGCTGCCTCCATGAACATCCTAGAAATGGTTTTATATATCCTCAGTGGTAAATGTCACACAGTTGAGGTACATTCAAACTAGAAAATGTCTTGAGATCCCTTCCAGTGCTCCGTATCCCCATTTCTGTGAAATAATGGCAGTCATCCACATACCTGAAAGTATGTCCAGCTACTTACACACTCTTTTTATTCTTCCAAGAGAGGCTTGAATATTTTTATTTATTCACATTTCCAATATTTTATTATTACTTTCTAAAAATCCACTTTAAAAAGGAGAAATGTAGTTTCTATTAAGCAGATAGGGAATTGTCAGTGCAACCTTGGTTTGATGTAGTTTTGGGTATCTGGAATTATTTTCTAAGTAAAAGAGTTTTACTGTTATGTGATACATTAAATATTCCCTTAAGAAACCTTTAATCAAGAAAATGCATTGTCTCGGGGTGGAATTGGTTCATCGGCTAAATCATCATATATGTTAACTAGGATTTAAAATGTCAAAGATCTGAAACACAAACACTATCATTTATAACTAGTAAAACTGGGTCATAAATTATCCTTTTACCTACCTACCTACCTACCTACCATCTGCACATTTATTGCTTGCACACTGGTTAAATATTATTTGAAAGTACTTCAGCATAAATAAAATTAGCAATGGGTGAAATGGAATGACTTTAAATGGGCTTCTCAGTTTCAAATCTTAACAGGAGCTCAAAAGGATTTTAGAAATATAACTTGATAGAACCTTATTTCTCAGTCTTCTGTAGAATATTGTGTTTTCTCACAGAGTGGGAATAATAGGTCATCCTCAAATGAAGGGAACCACTTAGCTAATCTGAGGCCCTTCCACTTCTGACTTAGTATATATTTCATCAGCAGAAGAGATGATTGAAAAACCTCTCAGTGCCAAATGCAGTAATTAGCATAATACAAATTTGGGTACCTGCGTGATGGCAGAGGATTCAGTCCTTTCTGCAAATCACTCCTAAAGTTCCTGGGAACTTGGAGTTATGAGCAGGTCAGGATCAAACTGTAAGCTCCACAGCAGTTTTCTTTATCTCACAGGAAGTCTGCTTCTAGACCATACGCAAGCAAGCCCTGGGGCTGTTTGTTTGTGTTCCTTTCCTTTCCACGGCACAAGTGGTTTCAGTGCACATGTTCCTGTCTGCCTTGGACGCAGGGCCATTGTAAGTGTGTTTACAAGTGAACTTCTCTAGCACGCATGCTGCAGCACCCAGTCCAATTCCCAGATTTTTGTATGGCAATCGAATCCACACGTAGCTGACTTCAGAAAAGTCCTGTCTGTCTTTCCACCTTGCAGCTCTCCCAGATGTGCAATGCAGGCAGCTCTTAACTGTGTGTAAAGAATTGGCAAGGTCAAGGGGTTGGGCAAGATTTCTCTCAGGCCTGCCACTACTGGCTTTCCAAAAAGATTTTAGGCAGCTGTACCTCTGCCTGCACTTTCTGTGTGCGATGATCCAGTGCACATTTTTGGTTAATGCTGGAGCATGTCTGCAGACAATTGGTGAGGTGATCCTGTGGTCAGTGTCTCAGGGCTTCGTTGTCTCAGAGAACCACTCAGGTTGGGAGGAACCTCAAGAGACTCTCAAAGCAGGGTCAGCAGTGAATTCAAACCAGAAATTAAACAACTTGATTCTTCTGACAATCATCATGAGAGCAGACCTGTCTTGGGCTTCCTGCCGTGGAAAGGAACGGCTATGCAAATGCTTATGAGAAAGAGGTGGCAGGAAGGAGAAATAGTCCATTTTAGGAAGGCAGATAAGAAAAGTTTCAGGCAGTTGTGCCCAAAAGGCTCCAGGGGAGGAAGGAAGGGAACATAGAAATTAATCTTAGGCAATTGAGATAAGAGTCACGGTTTCAGAAAACATAATTTCTTTTTATTTTTCAGAGCTTTAAGACTGGGAACAAAACGTGATATATGTCCTAACTCTTCTGACATTTGATTTCGTTCAGTTATTTACACTTAGAGTTAGAGCAGCAGACTGAAGAAAAGCTGTGCTGCTGCTTGGGTAATCTTGTACTTCTGCCCAAGACAGGGCAGATACAGAGGGACAGCACACCAGGTACAAGAAAGAAAAGGAGCCAGTGCACACTTTGCTCTGCATAACACAAAATGGTCTTGAGAAAATCACACACACACAGATTAAACCTGGATAAAAATCAAATGCAAGTTAGCCACCACAAAAAAAGCCCCACAAAACCCCACCAAAACAACACAACAACACACCCTCCCCCTGCCCCCAACACAAAAAAAGAGATTCTGTCTTTCCATGGGCTCCTTTATTCAAGCAGAAATTCCTAACTGCTTTGTTTGACCTCCAAATTCACTAGATTTTATTCTACTCAGGCCTGATCTTTCAGGATGCCAGCTGAGTTAATGTTCTCAGGATAATCACAAATTCCAAAAATGTATTATTTTGAAAGGTCTGAAGCACTTGCAGACATACAACTTGCCACTTGCACCTGCCCAGATCCAGCTTAGGGACATCATTAAAATAATTGCATCCCCTTTAAGACAAATTTTATGCAAGTGTATGAGCATATAATATCTTCAAAGATCAAGGACATCTTACTGCCTGCTCCCTTTGAGTGATGCATCATTAGATTTGCCTGCCTTAGGTCTGGCCTTCAATGCTGATCTCACATAATGATTTGCAATTGATAGTGCCCCAGTTTTATGTCCCCATACCTTTTGGAGTTAGACAGTGAAAATGAGGAACTGACTCTTCATCACCTCACTAACACCTGTTTAGTCCCATTTCAGTGAGAGTTATATGTGTCTACCAATCTGGGCCAAGGACCCTCAAGGTCAGGTCTTCAAAGCTCACTGGCACAGACAGGACTGGCTGGGATGCTCAAATGTTTCTGCACTGGGAAGGAACTTCAAAGGGATTTAAAGTGAGATTCTGGTATCTTTGAGAATCCCCTCTGTTCCTTGCATCCCTGTAGAATCTGCTGTAGGGCAGACTAGAAGGAACAAAGAACTTGAACTGTACCTACTCCCATCATTTCCGTAATAAGAAGACCCTTTCCTTTTGTTCAAAGCCCCATATTGTTTGCTGCAGTAGCTCTCCCCTTTGGTTAAATGGGTGATTAGCAGTACATACAATTTTGAAAATGCAATGGCTTTTATTCCAGTATAATAAAAACCCACAGTTTCTGTTACAATTTTTATCCCAAAAGTAAGTTGCTGGTGATTTTTGGCCATCTTTGTAACCAGTGGACAGAATCCCATCAGCAAATAACTACCCGTTCAGCACAATTAATTTTTTTTTTTTACTTTATAGATACTGACAAAGAGTTTTTGAACTACCAGAAAAATAACTCCTGGGAGAATGGAAGTAGGAACACGGAAATATTCGTACCGCATTTGAGAAGTCTCTAGCTGTGAGTTACTTTTGAGTGGATGGATGGGTAAATAAATCAATAGGCACACAAACAACAACAGACAGAGAAGATACACAGTTCAGTGGAGTTTACAGTTCTCTGGAAAAGGAAGTGTTGCATAACAGCTCCGGGTTTGCACACAGCAGCCCATTGCACTGTTGTTCCCTACGCGCTGTGGCAGGTATATCAGTCCTGAGCACAGCAAGAGCTTTATAACACATGAGCCACAAAATCAGAGCTCGCCATCCTATCCAGCTTTTTCATCCAGTGGGGCAGCTGCTCAGCTGATTGCTGGCAACCGTTCCCTGTTTGTCACAGTGAAAATGTTAACAATGACAAAGGATTTCCAGATGAATTTGGGAGTATTTTCTGTTTTGAGAGGTGCAGAATTTCCGTGCAATGATTCCTCCAAGGCAGAGGTTTTTAGAGATAAAACATAACTTCTGAAGCTTCAATAGACCTATATCCTGTTCCTAGTTACCCTGTGCTAAAGGGATTGTACATTATCCCTGCTGCACAGAGATATTTTGCAATTTAGTTTCCTCTTCTTTGGCAATTTCACTGCAAATGGACAGTCTCACAAGGGATGCTTTGCTGGCTTGCAAGACCCTGAAGATTGCTCCTGTGTTCCTAGGTGCTTCCTTCTGTTGGAATATTCATCTGTAATTTCCAGTGTTTGTTCCATTCCAAATACATTTGCTAAATAGATAAAAATTACCCACACTGATTTATGTAAGATAGACCATCCACAAAGGAACAAGCGTCTCTCCAAGGTCACTCAGATTTTACTCAGTCAGAAAGAAAACCCAGTCTTTGTTTAAATTGGCTAGTGAAATAGCATGGGGGTACTGTGGGATCATATTCCCTCGGAAGTGCAGATGAGAGACTTTTCAGACTGTCAGAGCTTTTGTCCAGCCCGCACACCCACTGGGGACACCGGAGCCTGGAGGGGGTGGGTGGCACATACCCATGTTTTATTTCAGCACAGAGTGGGAGCACACACCTCAGAACTGCACTCGGGTACCCTGGTACAGAAGTAGACTGAATTCCTTACCAACACCATTCCTTCTCCCTCACATTCATTTCTGTCAAAAGCGACATCCCAGACTCAACAGGAATATATTTTTTTCTAGTTTGATTTTCTATTAAACAAAAGATACGCTGTGGTGCTTGTCTGATTCCTATGGCTACAGCTCATGGGTTAATGTATAAGCAGCATATTCCTGAAGTATTTAAGTTGCTATTTCCCTTCACTTTGCCAAGGTAATGAGGTGTTTGATGAAGGGAATTCAGCTGCAGAACTGCAAATGTACACTCTGTATGCTAGAGAGAAACCACAACAGTCTCTTGCATTTAATATTCTGATAAATCGGGCATTTCTGCACCTTACATTGGGCAGTGACACAATGCAGCCTTGCTAATCCACATAGAAAGTGCTCCTTCAGTAATGGAGTCTAGGCCTGTTTCAGCAAAATTAGATTTGCATCACTAATTCAAAACACCAAAAAAATCCAAAGGATGCTCTGGAAGTAGAGGTTGTCTGCTCATCTGTTCAGATAAGTGAAGCATAAAGCCTCGACAATGTGAGGAGGTAATGGAACAAGTTGCTGCCAGCATGATGCACTGGTTAGTTAGATTAAGAGAGCATATCTGGTGATGATTGTCTTCTGTATTTTGGTTGGTTTTTTTCTAAGAAACATATCAAGAAGTGTATTAAAACAGTTCGAAATCACTGATGGGTTTTGTTATCAGTTACGTGGTGTCGAACTGCTGATAACTCCAAGACCTTCTTTCTTTTTCAAGACTTTGAACAATGTCATTAAGGTTTCTTGGAAATAAATCAATATTTGATATCACCTCTGAATAGCATTCTGGCCAGACAATCTGCCTGCCCTACTGAGACATGGCTTACAGTCACTGGTGTCAGAGTTTAGGCTCTCACTTTTTTGCTTGTATGTTTTCTTTTTAGGGAAGGTTTTCTTGTTGCAAGTAAAGCTTCAAACCTTCCCTTCATGAGGCACGGCTGCTGCATGGCAGAACACAGGCACTCCAGAGGAGTGTTGTGATCTACTCTGATTTCGTTAACCCGTGCTGCAGGTCTGTGTGGGAGGTGGGCTGTGACAGATTGGCTGCAGTTTTCCAGCCATCTTCAGGAGCAGTTCACTGCACACTTTGCATCTCCTTTGTCCTTTATGTCCCTGTAGCATACACAGAAAATGAGGATGCAGCAGACTTTCACACAGCATTAGTCACTTGGGAGGGGACTGGGGCTCTGTGGGGTGTCGTGGGAGTAGCACCCCAAGGCAATTATGGCTCTGCTTTTAGTTGGCCCTAGTAAACACCTCTCCAGGATGGGCAGTCATTTTAGTAGAGATTATTTACCCTTGTTAATGTGATTTCAGAACCTGAAAAGGCTTAAGTAAATTCTCTGGAGGCTTGAAACTGTTTAGTCTGAATTTTAAGGGAAACAAAATTGCACTTCTGAGCAGTTAGGTCATAGGCAAGCCCTCGGATTCTTACTCTTGCTTTGAAATGATGCTGAAATAGGAGGATTTGCTGAAGTCCAGTGGTTTATTTTAAAAACAAGAAGGCCTCGATACTGAGTTCTCTGTGCTGCTTGTCCCTTGTTTTGTCTGCAGTGAGGGACAAAAAATGTCTAAACTGCTGATGCTTTGTATTTGAAGTTTCCTTGGGAGGAACCCCCAAGAAAGAAGCACCCAGAAGAGAGGAGAGATCATTGTGCCACATGTGCAGACATAGGCCAGCTCCAAGCCCCTCCAAGCCTAGCTCCATCCCACTCCACCATTTGGACATCTCAGTCTCCAGATGCACCCAGGGATCTTTTGGGAACATCAGGAGACTCTCTGCCCCTTCGTACTGCTTTTATGAAATCACATGGACATTTTCCCCACTATCAGCTGACGATGTTGTTGGCAAGAGCTCTTTCTGCAGTGCTGTGGAGGTAGCGGAAGATGGCATTTAGGAGGCTGCATTATGTTTGAAGACATAAAAAGAAAGAAAGGGTTCATTCAGATACTCAATATCAGAGCTAAACATCCAGTGTAATGAAATCTTCAGGCTGTTCTTTGCCAGACTGAGTTGAGCTGTTTCAGCTGGGACAGATTGGAACTAAAATGTGTCTTCAGGCAGAATGGGGGAAAAATAATCATCCTGATGACATAATTGAGGGAAATCAGGGTCACAAGTCTGCATGGTGATCACTGCCAGACAGAGGTTACACATAATCTTCCTTGGGCACATCTACCAGAGTGCTGCAGGAAATCAGTTTCCTCCCCTTGATGCACTCAGGGAACTATGCATTTAGGATTTAATGTGTTTAGTCCTGTGCTGTCCTACACATGGTCCTAAGAAGACACTCAGCAAAGAAGCAAGTCTGATGAAATTCTGGTGTGATTTATGGGATGGGAATGTCCCAGACTCCAACCGCTGTTCTTGTCCTTGCATGGTTCACCAACTTTATCGCCTGGTCCAATGGCCTAAATGTGGCATGTTGTCTAAACCCACAATGGCTGTGGAGAGTGAGAGACCTCCAGAAGAGCAACCTCCACTGAAATCTCCCATCAGTGACCACAGCAGGGACTGCTCCCCTTCACCCACCTCTCACGTGCCACTGCAGAGCAGGACTTGGACAGAGAAATCTGCACCTGGGTCTTCACACTCATCTTTTTCTGTGGCACATATGTAAATAGAACCTGGCTGGTTCAAAGCCCTTATGGTGAAAAATGCAATGCACTCTTGCTGCTATAACACCTAACACTGAATTTAACAGCTCAGCAGAGATGTCTCAGTCTCCTGATAAAAAGTGCATCTCTTCTCTCGTGGCAAAGGCGATTTGAAAAGCCGGTGAGCATGAACTGGAATTTTTCTGTTAAATGCAGCATCAAAGCCTTTCATTAGGAGCTAAATGGATAAAAACAGTGCATGAAATTGAAGTTGATAATTAGCTAGTCAGTCCCAGTGAGGAGCTCAGAACTGCTTTAACCTTCGAGCTTTGTGCAAGGGTCGAGAGGAGAAGCACATCTCTCCAGCTGTGCAGCACAATGGAGCTCACATGGTTTTACCTGAGGATATGGCAATGCAGTGAGCTAAGCCCTGGCAAAAAAAAAAAAAAATTGCAGATCCAAGGTAATATATAGAAGAGATTGGTCTTAAGCTGCCTGCCAGAAAATTAATGTGAAGAGCTAATTCCCTCAGAGATGCTCACAGTCTTGTCAGCAGCGCCCCAGCATGTCAACCAAGATCTGTAAGGGTTGTTCGGGTGAGGTTTTCTGAGTCATTGTGGGTGGAAAAGACAGCAGTGGTCTGTCTTTCAAAATCTTAATTTCACTTCCCTGGAAGCACAGATATTTCTTAGGCCACTAGTGGTATTTGATATTTCTCTAAAGAGAAGTATGTCACTGCCATGTTGTGGCATTGGCCCCTGAAGCCAGTGGAAAGCCTTCCAGAGGACTTTTGCTCTGTCCTGTGGTGAGAGATGGGAATCTTGAATGGAGAAAGGTCTTTGCTCTATGATTCAAAGATTCACAGAATTTAGGATTAAGAAGAACCATTAGATTATGTAGTTGGGCTACCTGTGCACCCCATCTACCAGTTCACCCATATATGCCAGCAGTGGGGTCAGGAACCTGCACTTCTCTCAAGTATCTCTTCCCGTCTCATGTTGCAACTAGATAGAAGCATCTTTTACTGATTCTACATAATTGCATACTCTAGTACAGTCACTTCCCAGTCCTTTCTTCGATAAAATTTCAACCTCACATTTGCAGGCATTTTCCCCAGCCCATGAGTAATTTTTTATTGCTTTTCTTTATTGTCTTCTTCCTTACGAAACTGATGGTGAAGTTGTGACTACCAGCACCAGCTATGCTTTCACAGGGGTGAACCATGTTCCTTACTCATCACCTGCCTGTTTATACAAGCAAGAATTACTTTTTTAGCTCTCCTTACCACGCACTTGCAATGAGAGCTCATCACTGCTTCCAGAAGGCTGTCCTCTGTAGGGCCTGTGTTTCTTGAAGCTTATTTTGATGAGTTTTGCTCTTGACTTGTACTCTAATGCTTTTTGTTTTAAGAAGTCTGGTGTACCAGAAGAGCCTGCAGATAAATCTTCTGAGATTTACATTTTCACCAAAACTTGTGCCAGCCATTAATTTTTATCTGTAGTGATTTCATAGCTATTTCTGGTCTGATCTCAAGAGTCTCAATTTAAGGTTTAAAACCTGAAAACATCCTTTGTATTTCTCTTCTGTGAAGTTACCTGGGAACAGCTAGCACAAATTCACACACTAACTTTAAGTAGCAAAGGTTTTAGGATGGTTTTATGACCACGTATCATCAAGTCAAAAAGTCTGCAAAGCCAGCCAAAGCAGATGTTTTTTCCTGCAGTGCAGTATCAGGATATGGTGGGTGAGCAAGGGAACAGCAGAAGGGCAAAAGCCTGAGTGGGAACCAGCCCAGCCCACTGCAATTACTGTGCCTCAGATGCACTGTAATCTGCACTCCCCCCCAAATGCCATGCATAGGAGAGGGGGAGATGCTTTTAAAATAACTTTAATTGCAGTTATAGATATGATGTGTCAGTCTAGAGTTATGATTTGTCATTTCCCAGACAAATCAGGGTTGGTATCTGGGACATAAAATCATGCAGAAAGCAGAGGTGGGACAAAGGTGGCAGGCTTTTGGCAGGCAGTGCTGGCAGGAGTTACTGGGATATGTGTGTGAAGGAGAGATTCTGAGTCACATGAAGAAAACTGGAGTGAGAGAAACCACTGTTGGCTGAATAAATAAATCTAACATGTTGTAAAGCATCCTGGTCACCTGCTCTAACTAAACTAAAAAATGCCCAAACTAAAAAACCAAAACCAACAACAAAAAATCCTAGTTGTACCAAATTGAGATATTTCACCTAAAATTTCACCAGTGTCTTCTAAAATGGTATACCTGCTTTCCTATTTTTGTTGGATGTACTGATATGTTTAAGATTACATTTTTGTTTCTCGTGGCTTGTTCACTGCAGTTACCTTCTAGTCAGCTGGCCTTTCAGTCATTTACTTCAGAAAAGCTCTCTGCTGAAAGCAAAATCTTTTGTTAATTGAATCTTGAATCACATCCTATTTTATTCAGATGCTCTGATTTCTCTCTGCACTGGCAAGAAATTCTTAAATCACCAGCCACATCAGAGAGAGTGCCTCCCTTATAATGCCTTGACTTTCAATACTAACCCCATTTATGACCAAAGTTCAGCTGGTTCTCTATAATATTTCTTCTGTTAATCCTCTCCTCCAGTTCACCTAACAAGCAGCCCCCTTTCAAATGCTTCACTTAAGTATAGACAGGCACAATTCACCTAATTTTCTTTGTCTCAGAAAATTAATTATTCTTTCAAGGAAAGGTGATTTAAGTCTAGTGTGCTGCATTTCTTCATTTTCCTGCTTCCAGGTAATTCTTTTATTTCATTCTAAGGACCTGTGGTTGGCTGAGATCAGATGAACAAGCCTACGTTTTTCCATGTCACATTTTTCGCATTTCTAAAACATAGATATTACCTTTGCAGTTCTCTATTTCTATAATATCACCCCTAAACTGTGAATTTTATTTAAAAGCTTTGCTACCAAACCTGGTTTTATTTGGTGATCCTTTCAAAGTCCAGTGGTGGAGGTTATCCATTCACAAACTCACAAACACCTGAGCTCCCTGTAGTTAACCTCATTTGTATTAACCACTGCCTTTCTCCCCAAGCTCTTGAAAACAGAGGCAACACATTTACTTAGGTTTTGGAAGCAAAGTACAATATCTTTAATACTGACCCCATAATGCTCAACTTTGTGACTTCTTCATTTTTTGTATGACAGTGAAGGTGTCACCCTTTTCTTTGAAATCTAAAGTTCACTTGGGGTTTGCAAAATCTTGCTTTTACCTCTATAACTTTTAGAAGAATTTCCTTGCTTTCATTTTCCTATTTTTCTCTCTCCATTTCCTGTTTCTTTCTAGGGTTCTTCACCTTGGATTATTCATCCAGTTATGTTAGCAGTCCTTCTCTGCTAGTTTTTCTCTCTTTTTTCTTCAAATAGAAGTTTAAGGTATTTTCTACAGTTGGTTGAAACTTGCACACACACATTCAAATTGTGAGATTAGCTATCTTTGATAATTAACTCCTTCAATATGTCAAGGCTTCCTCTTTTTAAATAAATTATAAAAAATATTACTTAGCAGCTTTTCTTTGCCTATACTGCCCTTTAACTGAAAGGTAACTCACTCATAATCCACCCCTCCACAAATATTTGCCATGAGCACCTGTTTTATAACCCAAGATCCCGTACAACACCTCCATTCCCGTTTTTTTCACAGTCTTCCTCCTCTCCTCATTCACTCCTCCATAGAAATACCATCTCACTGGAACACCTGATTCCAAGAGCAGAAATTCCTTACCCAGTTAATGGATGCTCTGCACTGCCCCCTCAGAGCCCTGCAAGCTCAGCTAAGCACATACACTGACATTCAGCCAAGGGACAAGGTATTTGGATGCATACGTGGGAACAGTGTGTCAGAGCTCCTGCCACTGCTGACAGCTCCTGTTGCTCATTAACACTGGGCTCCCCTGTCAGCAGAGCCTGCAGAGCTGTTTGAAGACAGGCCCAGGTGACTTGAATAGCTCCGTGCTCTTTGCTCTGACTCTGTAGCGAAGCAGAGGCATCCAGACGTCCCCGAGGATCTGTGTTTGAGATGCTTTTCCAGAAAGGTGTGGTGCTCTTGTGTCATATCTACTAGCTTAGTGAAAATGTCTTAGATGACCTCAGGTGTCATAAATAGTATCAGACAGCTACACTTAAGCAACTGAATCAAGCTCTAGCTTTCCCATAAGTATGTGGGGTCCTGTGTCACCTTTTGCTCATGAAGACACCTACATTCATACGCCCACATTTTTATGCCAGGAGTCTGGAGAAGACTGAAAAAGGTTTAGAATGTTCCTAAAAGTGTTTTCTGCATAAGAAAGTTTCTTTTTCTTGCCTTCAGATATTGTTCCTGATAAGAAGAAATTTAAACTAAGAGGTGAAAGGGCAAGACTGAAAATGTCTCTCCTACACATCCCTTTGTGCAGACTGCAAGAGGGAAGCAAAGCAAAGGAGGATACACCAGCAGCAAGGCAAGAAAGGCAAAGAAAGATGTAGCAATAGAGAAAGCAATGTCAGTGGTAGGACAAATTCCCAGATGAGATGAAAAGTACAAGTATTTATGAGAAAGTGGGTAAAGTACTTAGTGGTATGAGCCTGCTGAGTCATGCTACAGACCTGAGTGCAATGATGAGACATTTTTTTGTAAGAAGGATCTAGAGTTCAGTGTGAAGTCTTGAAAGGGGATATAACTAATGTTCATGTATTTTAAACCAGTGAGGAGGAGGAGGAGGGGCCAAACACAAAAACGAGAGACAGAGAACGGACTACAGTGAATCCTGGCATAAGTAAGTCAAAAAAATGGGGACTGGAAATTAAAGAGATGTCCTTGCTTATTACAACTGTGAAGTTGAAAAGTGGGTTCCAGAAAACCCTACTGACTTTGTGAAACAGAACATGACCAGCTCAGGTAAGGTAATGTAGTATGTGATGGCAGAAGGCTTTCCTTTGGCAACCATTAGGGTGCATTTTATAAACCCCCACATCAGTCCCCACTCTAGGCAGCATGAAGGTGAAACAAGGCTTTTTGTCTTGCCTGCTTTGTGCAGAGATGCAGCCCAGAGTCTGACCAGGCTGGCAAGCAGTGGTGCTGCTGGCACCTTCCCTTTCATTGACAGAGGAAAAAAATCATGAACAGCATCACTGACAACACATCAGGCCACGGACTAATGTTTATTTGCTTTTTCCATTTACAGTACTCAATAAGGAATGTTAATGGAAAGTTGTTTAAGCTTAACAGGCAAAAGTTAAACTCTTATTCATGGTGTTTTGAAACATTTTTGTTCGAAACTTCCTTCTTGTTCCTCCCACCCCCTCCACCTCTCCTCTTCTTTCCTATTAAACTGAAGTCAATTTCCCTCATAAAGTCCAAGGCTTTTAAACCTAGCCTAACGTTCACGATTGCTATCTTTCACTGAATAAACATAATACTTTATACATTCTCTGGGAGGCACAGACTTCTCTTATTTGCAGGGGAGAGTCTAAGCAACATTTTAAACACTGCTTTGTGCACAAAGGCTGATTAAAGCTGGAAACTGTGAGAACTGGGCTGCTCAATCCTCATCCTTTATCAAGAACTGAGGACATAATGAAACCTGACATATCTGGCTTCTTTCCTTGATCAGCTCCTGATTTCAGGGCTGCACAAAGAGGAACCAAACAAAGGCAAAATGGGACCTGTCCGTAAACCCAGGGACTGATCCTGAAAATCCTCAGGTAGCTCCTAGGTGCTTTATATAGAATCAGGTCCTAAGTGCCACAGCCAATAACAAAGAAATAACCCATTCAGATAGGTAGCCAGGAGCCCTGGGCAATGCAGAAAACTTGCCCCTTGAGTAGATATGGGAATGTGACTCTGACAGATAGAATATCCACAAAGCACTGCTGAGAAAGACATTCCTCATCAGGTATTGCCCTGACATCAAATGCTCCCCTAGAGATGAACCCCCTTTTCACAAGTCACTTGGAAATGTCCTGAAGGGAGGGGATGGTACTCCAGGTTGCCATTTGGGGTGATTTAGACAGAATAAAATACTCCCTTTGAACCTGTAAGCCCTGTGTTTGCTCTGACACTGATACACATTCCTGAAGCCCACTAAAGAAAACAGCAAAATACAAGAGAGCCAGAGCTCCTCATGGAAACGTCTCCTTTGTCCTGTTAAACTGAAATAAAACAGAGCAGAAAAAATGCACACTAACTGAGATGCAGGATTTTAATGTACCCTTCTAGACACACATGTTTCCAATGTATTTTATAATTGCCACAACAAAATGCAATTACTCAGTGTGGGCAGGCGGGCCCCTGGATGGCCCAATAAAAGTCCAGACAGGCTGTGCAGGCCGAGGCTGAGGCCAGGCCCTCTGTCTCCCTTTCCATTTGCATGGTTGCTCCCTGTCCTTGTGTGTTATTGCTGATACAGGGCTGGTGCAGGCAGGGGGCATGGAGAAGCCTGGAGGTGATGGAGAACAGATCACGAAGTTCCCTGCTTTCCCACCTGACACCTTCCCCCAGGCCGCAGCTGCTGCTGGCAAACTTGGGCTCTGCAGAGGCCAAGCAAAGAGTAAAGAGTGTTTGAGTTTTAGGGGTGAGGCGTGAGGGCTCAGCTGCATTATTGGGTCAACCCAATGAACAGTCTTCTCTCTCTTCCATACGTTAGGGAATGACCATTCACAGCAGAAACAAAGACTGTGCTTAAGTCTCCTGGGCAGCAAGCAATTGCTCTGATAATCTCACCTTCATTTTCCAGTAAACTGAGTTTGTGAGTCTATACAGGTCCTGACCACTGCAGTGAAGTCATGTACTTGTCCAGAGGACTGAGAATGATGATGGGTTTGGAAAGGAATCTGAAGACAGTCTGTGAATTTCCCTGTCTGTGGCTGAAGAAAGTAAAGGATTTCCTTTTCCCTCTTCTGCACATAATGCTTACTTCTAAGCAAAGTGCAGATTAAGTCAAATTAAGGGAGCACAGTAAACAGCAGATTTTATGATAGCTGCACACCACATTACATTGCACCTGCAATGTCAGACTCTGATACAGTACAGAACTCTGTTTCCTAGAAAAATCAGATGCAATTCCAGGTCACGCTGACTTTCCAAGTGTTCACAAGTACAAAGAAATGATGATGTGCAGTCATGAATCGCATCCTATTTACAGCTCTCATAAAAGCCAAACCCTTCAATGATCTGAAGATTAAAAGCCCCAGTGCTCCAGGATAAAAGTTCCATTCAGTCAATATTCAATAAACCGATTTCCAAGGCCCTCTTGTTGAAATTAGGCTTGCGGGACAGGACTTGCCTAGGACATTGCATATCTTCTTGGCTCTACTTGAAGACTTGGGCAGTGCCTTTTATTTCAATATTTAGGTGCTGCTTTTATAAACATGCCTCTTGAGAAAGTTTTTAGTCAATAAAATCTCTTGTATTTTTCTGCTAACTGGGCGCTGAAGATCCAGTTACAGTCAGATGTTCACCTCTTAACAAGAGCTGTGTTTTTGAGTGATACTTGGTGTTATAGAGCTGCTGTGCACCTCTACCTTTTAAAAAATTCATTTCTGTGAATCATTCAGCATCTCAATTCCAGTCAGCTCTGAGTAATAATAATCACTTATTTCATCGATCTCTGCTGCATTTCTACTCAGGGTAAATAATAAGGCAGCACTGTGTCGTGGATTCAAACCGAGACTCCAGCTCTAACCATGATTGAAAGCCCCCATGGGAGTGTGGAGAAGTCAAAGACAACAGCACATCAATTATGAAGCCCTGCACTTTATCTACTGCTGGCAAAAGAAAACGTTAATTATCTAAAAATAAAGCAACTATATGCTGGTGTAGGAGGGTGAACTGGGAGGAGGGCTCTGGGACAAGCAAGATAAGGTTGTGATCCACAACATTTCAAAACTGAGGCTAAATAAGGAACTGTCCAGTATAACCTATCACCCACAGGGAAATCAAATTGCAAAGCTGAAAACTCTTGACTGAAATAAATGGACGACATCACATCTTTTAATAAGCCTTTTCTGGTTCTGACAGTGAAACCAACAGGTGCCCAGGAGCCACAGACACTCTCATACCCACTTAGTTACTCCGGGGCTGTACGTGTTCACATGAGTGCTGCACCACAGCAAGCCAGAGACCTGAGCAGTGAGTTCAGAGCTGAATTTCCTTGGTGTTTCTGCTGCCAGTTAATTTTTAGAGATATGAGTTTGAAACCATATCTCCAAAGCGCTGTTATGTTTAATGCTTTTGCTCCCCATGAGCATCCATGAATCACTAAAGGTCTAGGGAGTGGAAGAAGCACCAAAAAGTTTGGGGTGAGGTTCACCACTGCAGATGCACAGGCAGAGGCAGCTGGCAACTTCTGGTGTTAGGACTGCTGTACTAGGGAAAAACTCAGTAACCACCAATGGCTCTGCCATGGGAATCCAAACAGGAAAGGCTACATAAGAAGAGCGAGAAAGAAGCCACACTTCTCCAGTTTGCCTGTCTTATTTTGAAGGCCTGCCAGGCAGCCAAGGACCTCACAAGTAGGGTCCAGTCATATATTTATGACAAAGAGGAAAGAGCAGCAACTACTCCAGCCTGGGATAATAGCTAAAAGAGAACAAGGCATATGGAGTCAATCCCACTGAGTGAGAAGGAAAATCACCAATAAGACCAATAGGACTTTAATGGAGTCTTTAATATAGACCTTAAAATACATCTTAGAGACTGGGACATGATCTCCTTAATGTTATTTTTTTAATAAGTCCTTCCTTCCACTGGGACTTAATTTTGAGGCTCTATTAATACTCTGAGTTTTATAGCAACTGAAATCATTGAAGATCATTACATGTGCTTGCTGCATGCTATGCAATTCCCTCCAAGGAAGGAAGGGAAAATACCATCTCTTTATAAATAAAACACCTGCAGCACTAAGATGCTAAAATTACTCAGTTAATTAAATTAGCACATCAATCTATGGGGTTGGCAAATTTCTCCTCTCTTAACTCTGCGCAGGTCCCTTATCACATAACAATTCATATGAGTTAAAGAAGCTGATTTATAAAAAGAAAAATTAAATCCAAAACAACCCATAAAAAATGATGAATTTGGATTAGGTTTTCAGGTCACTGTACTAAATACTGCCACTGACAGTACTAGATTTACATTGTTTCAGTTTAACTGAACTAAAAACAAATACCATTATGTTCTTCATATTTTTGGTCAGGGCAAATACACATGGGCGTAGGCGGGTGCTTGAGAATTCCCACAGGATCACAAGAACAGGTCTGCAGGAGGGGATGGCTCTCACTCACATCATTCCTCTGGCAGCCTTCTTAGCACAAGTGGCTACTCATGCTGTTGTCATGAGGAGAAGAAATACTTGAGTAATACGATCCTATGTAGACAGTCTTGCTCCACTGAACACTGGATGGGAGTCTTCTCTTCCTCATACATTTGTTTTAATTTTTAAAGAACCGTAAGTTGTCTTTCTGAATACAGACTTTTTCCAGTCGATCATCTGGGAATATGACAAAAACCACACTCAGTCGTCTGGAACCAAATGTACCATAGCTGGTGTGGTGGGCTGACCTTGCCTGGATGCCAAATGCACACCCAGCTGCTCTCTCACTCCCCCTCCTCAGCAGGACACAGGGAGAAAATAAGATGAAAAAACTCATGGGTCAAGATAAAGGCAGTTAAATGAAAAAAAAAGCAAACCGAGATGATATGCAGAAGCAAAGCAAAACCAAAGAAGACATATGCTCTACTTCCAAACAGCAGGCAATGTCCAGACACTTCCTGGGAAGTAGGGCTCCAGTATGCAAAGTGGCTGCTTCACAAGATAAATGCCTCAGTAATGAATCATCCCCCCAGCCCATTTTCTATTACCTTTTATTGCTAAGCACAATGTCATATTATATGGAATATTTCTATGGAATATTCCTATGGAATGCCTACCAGCCCTTGGGGGTGTTGGAAAGACAGCTTTGGTGCTGTGTGGGTGTTGCTCAGCAGCAGCCAACACGTGGTGTGTTACCAACACCCTCCTAGATACAAGTGCAAAGCACAGCACTTCCAGGAGGAATGTTAACCCCTTCCCAGCCAGAGCCACTGCCTGGGTGTCAGTGGTCACATCATGTGGGACGCCTTCATCCGATATGTGTTTGATGTGGCCCTGACAAAAGAGGAAACGAACTAGGATTAGTTTGCAGTTTTGGCTGGCTGGGATCACTGTAATACCATCCTGTGCGCATGGACAAACTCACAGTACAGGTATGAGCAGCTGTATTTTTTCAGAGGCACTATGTACTCTATGTATTTCAGAGCTGTATGTACTCATTATGTCTGCAAAAGAGAGCCCTTTTGTTTTTAAAGACATCCTTACAGACTTAGGAAGTCATGCCCACCTTAGAGATGTTGTCATACATGTGATGAGCTAAACCATGGCAACATGCAGGATTCTTATATGTAAAATTCCCATGGAAAAGAAAACCATCTGATCTTAAACTTCTGCTTGATTACTTATTTCATGGGAGTCTTGTTATTTGAAATGCCATATTATTTGATAACATGTGCCTGTTACTAAAACCCTGGGGGTGTGAACACTCTCCTACTGTTCTGCTGCAGAGTTATGTCCTTTACTAGCTAACACAGGTTGCTGGAAAGGTCCAGGCAGATCCTCCTCGTTCCTAAATATACAGCCCCTGCACTTGTGTGGAGAGCCTCTCTTTTTCCATCTAAATGCCCATAGAAATGAACTCAGCACACAGCTGCGGCACTTAATGTTTAAGGTTAAGGATTGCAACAGCCCTGCAACAGGGAATAGCTTTGCTGTTTGCCAGGTGCCTCAGACACATTCTCCTCATCCTTAACACCAGTCTAACACATAGCAGACACTTGTGCCTATTTACAGAGCCTAAATGCAAACAACACCCTGAAAGGACCTAGAGGCAGGGGAAGAAGACAGAAGCACAAGCACTTATTTGCTTATCAGCAGCTCAGCTCCAAGAACTTCTTTCACTCTCACCTAATGAGCCATATCTAAGGACCCAATTTGATTTAAGATTCATGTCTTTAATACTCTTTCCTGAGAGAAAACCACAGTTCATTTACTTCCCCTTCCTTGGGGACCCCGGGCTTCTCTTTAAGTCACTTCTCACTCCCGGGATTATCGGTGTTAATTTATTCGGGAAACATTTTCCACACTGCTGCCCCAAGGCTAGTGTCTGCCTTCACCTGGCTAAGGATGCTGATGGCTTTTTAGGTGGGCAGGGGCCATCCTTTCCCAGCCTGGTAGCAAACAGATATCGCTGATAATGACCTGGCTGAACTGCCAGCAAATCATTAACCTTTCTTAGGGTAAAATGCTTTCCCACCTGGGGAAGTCATACTCCAACCTCATACTGCAATTTGCTCAGTGAGTAAGTAATTTCCTGCAACTCACACGCTGACAAGAATGCTTTATACAAAGAAATATAAACAGATTCAACAGATAAGTCTCATTACCAGTGCTAAACATGAAAATAATCATTACTTTGGGGTCTTAATGTTGATACTATTCTCAACCATGATCAGACTGGTCTCATCTAGGTCAGGAAATTTAGGGGATTTTTGAGTTTGACCCTTCTCCCTGCTGGAAGTCATTAGCATCTGTCTGTGTCCTGGCCAAGCATCTGCTGACAAGGGAGTTGTTTGTTCCTTAGAGAGTTTCTTTTTCTTTAGGGAAGCTGTTGATTTAGAAGCCACTGACAACCCATCAGGAACTTTCTGAGTGATGGCTAACCTTCACTTCAAGAAGCAGAGCTGCTGGTTTAATACTCCAGCTGGAGGTGAGAGTAAATCCACGACATCTTGGGGCCAATTGAGCTACTTGTATGTAGTGATATTTGTGGTGTTTGCAGTGTGCTGGAGCGGGGTGGTGACACGAGGAAAGATACTCGTTTTTACTTTATATATTTTAACTAGACTTGCCTTCTTTGGTGTATAGTGAGTACTAAACTTATAAACACAACAGTCCATGTGCTTCAGCCATGTGAGCTAAATGTTTCTGTACATGAGAGGGTGGGTTCATCTCACTGAAAAGTGGTCATTTTAAATCAGGTGTTGGCACTGCCATATTCCCCCCTAAGACAGGGCCCTGTAGAGAGTGGCTCACTCTGCTACTCCTAGGTACTATGACAAGGTGGGATGCTCTGACCTTTTGGGAATCCTTGTGAGTTGTAGACGAGGTCTCAGTTGACAAGGTTAGAGAGAAAAATGCTCACAGAGGTATGTGCCTTTTGCCTCCTTTGTGGGGCACCAACAGGAGTGATCACAACCCAACATTTCATGGCTGCTAAAATGGCCATGATTTTTTTGTACAGAGGATTTCATCAGCCATATCTCTCCTTTTTTATTATTATTTTTTCATAATTACGACCAAGGGCCTTAATCACAAGTTTGCCAGAGAATAGCAGGTCCTTGAAACAGCCTCTCTGCTGTGGGACAAAGCATTTACAAAGAGAAACGTCCCATGAGTGTGCCCTCTCCCAGCTGTTCCAGCGCCCACTGTCAATGCCAGCTGCTCAGGGTTGCATGCTAAAGCTACTGAGAGCAGCAAGGCAGGGATTTTCCAGAGAGCTACCAGGGAATTAAGTGTCTGGATTCCTTTCACATTCCACAGGTGCCAGTCCGATGAGCTGCGCCCCCAGGTTCACTTTCCAGTTCAGCTCTGGGAAAAGGCTCCATTGAGAGGAATATACCGACTTGCCAGCTGCTCGGGGGGTGCCAAGAGCAACTTCAGCAGGGTTTATCAGACAGACAGCCAGGGCACTAGCACAGAACTATCTCAGGAATCTCAGCATTGTTACCACAAACCTATCCTGAGTTTTGATTTTGAAAATATGTTCTTCTTACGCAGAAGAAACATCAGATAAATTATGCAGTCCTGCCTCTCCCAGGAGCGAGCCAACAGCTACAATAGCTAAAGGCACCTCTTGGCTAAGTTTTTCATATTTCAGCATGGTAACAGCTGAACACTGAAATGCACAACTGAAAAGAGCTGGGGAATCAAATGAAAATGCCTCCTGATGGTCTTTTGAGTTAGAAACCCTGTCCTTGCCATGGCTAAGGAAAGAAATCAGTGGTACCAGCTGCTGTGCATACCATTTGGTAGCTAGAGGCACGAAATTTTAGGAGGCTCCTAAGGTGCCATGTGTCTCCTTGCCTCTAAAAAGCCCTGTTAGCCTGGTGGGGCAGCATCCAGCAGCAAACAGGATTCAGGGCATTCACAGCCTCTTGTCCTGCCTGATGCATGAGAGATGGAATCAGATAACCTCTCAAACAAAAAGACTCCAAACAATACAGTTTCAGGCAGCAGCCAAGTCTCTGTAGCTGGGCCATAAAACTCATCTCCTCTGCCTTGGAAGGAAGGTACATGCAGCATCTGCCCTCCTGTGTTCTACATTTGTTGTTCAGGTAACAAAACATATTAAGAGCAAGGGATTGTAAATGCAGGCAGGAACGGATGAGCCAAAGCACTGCAGATGTACCTGCTTTTCTCCATTAACTCTAACAAAACTCACTGGTGGCCCCAGACACCAGAAATCAGGTGAGATAAGTCCCACTCCAGCTGTTCATAGGCAATGTGATACTTAAGCAAACCTCAGTTTGAAGCTGGCCATTGAAAACTGATGATTCAAAGTTAGTGGGAAGCCAGGGATGAAGACAGGCTTGTCATAATTTTTGGCTTGGTCTCATAAAAGTATTGTATCGTTAGATACACTGTAGATACTATGTCTTTAAATCTGGTTTGTATTAACTCTGTTTTCTCCTGAGGATGACTGCATATGCAATCCAAGACAGCAACGCTTCAGTACTAGGCTATGGTCATTTGAGAAGGGATCTAGGAAATGAGCTTAACCTTTGCGTGTTGGAATGCAAGGTGCTACAGGGTAGATAATCAACCACACATTTTAAAAAGTCAATTTAATGAGTGGTGAATTTACCATGCTTTCCAATGGAATGAATCACAAAATAGTTTTGGTTGGAAGGGACCTTTTAAAGGTCATCTAGTCCAAACCCCCTGCAATGACACCCTTCAAGTAGGCCAGGTTGCTCAGAGCTCCGTCCAACCTGACCTTGAATATTTCCAGGGATGGGGAATGAAGAGAGTCAGGTAAGTACACCAGCCAATTCCCCTGAACTTTTGCTCAAATTTTATCAGGTCTGTGGTTAGGCCACACTCATACTCTATTCTGTTTGCCATTCCCATGCTCTTCTCTCCCAGAAGCTAAAGGGAGAAAACTAATTTAAATTTTTTTCATAGCGTTTACCTGAAAAAGCCAGGATAAAAATTGCCTAGGATCTTATGACATTATCTAAGCTATATGGGCAATGGTAGCAATTGAATGGTAGGAAATTGGAAACGGCTGCTACGAGATACACTCACATAATTCATATGCATGCACCTAACTCATATTCTAATTAAATAAGAACTTAAAACCCCTGTAGGTGTTGTGCTCAGAGCTCATCTTTCCCTGAACAACACAACAAATAGTTTCATTGAAAATCAATGGGATTTGATTCTAGAATTTAAGGGTTTTTATTCAGTCATAGTTTATTTACACGCTAAATATTTTATAATATTTTGACTGCAGAATAATTTGTCTTCTAAATAAGAATTAGTTTTGCACAAAAAACTTCACAAAATTAGAATATGTAAAAAACCTCACGAAAGAATCTAAAATTAAGTAGCAAGTGTTAAAATTAAATTCACTTGGGAATCCAGTCAACTGATTAGGGAATTTTTAAATGCATATTCAAAATTTTCCTATAGTACATACTTCTCCAATCAGGGGTATGTCTTTACAGGTCTGATGTTGTTGTTGTTATTGTTGTGGTGGTGGTTTGGTTTGTTTGTTTTTTGTGGGGATTTTTGTGGTGGTTTTGGTTTTTTTTTGGTTTTTGTTTTTGTTTTTTTTTTTTTTTTTTTTTTTGTTTTTTGGGGTTTTTTTTTTGTTTTTTTTGGGGTTTTTTTTTTGGTTCTTTTTTTCAAAA
>VYXC01003636.1:497569-532563 GCA_013397175.1 Platysteira castanea | reverse complement strand
CCCCCCCCCACCCCCCCGACTAGAAATCTCAGCTGTGGAGAAGGAGATAGATATAAAAAGACTTTGTGTGATAGTTATTATCAGATTATTCAGTGTCTGTCTTTGGGGAGAGCTAGTGTCATGCACTGATATTTGTCCTTGTTTTGCACTCTGTGTGTGGGGAACATTTGTGTACCCCCTGTATTAAGTCTACGGAAATGTAAACACAACTTAAGTCCATGCACCAGCTCTGTGGACTCTAGATCCTACTAGTAAAAAGCGTGTGACCCAAACCCTTTTAGTTTTGGGGGTGGGGATGGGAATCAGTCTGGAAATTTGATTTGCCTCAAATCAGCCATAAAGCATTAAAAAGCACAAGCTTCTTAATTTATACAGTTTTAAAACTGCAGGCATTTCAAGTATCATTTCTACCCTTTATTCAGTGGTGACAAGTCCTGAGGGGGTGAAGGAGTGGGATGAAGCAGTGACTCTTGGTGCACTCACTGGCCTAATTATCACTTAATCAACCCTAGCAGTGTCAAAAAAGAAACACAGAAATGTCAATCCATTTTCAACTCTTGGCTCCCTTATGCCTCAGAAGGCCCCTCTGTTTTAAGAATTTTACAAACAATTTCTGTGACTCTGAGCTTTTTCTTATTACCATTTTTCATCTCTTTCTACTACTACTAGTTTTTGTCCTTCAAAACTTTTTGTACGCGTTCCCAGAGAACAACCTGTTAAAGCCCAGTGCTGCTTCTGAGTCATTTCCCAGACTGTTTGTCTCTTGGCTGGGGCAAAATAGGAATATTGAGCACAATGAGCAGTGAATATAATTGAGCAGAGCAAACAAATCTTTATTTCTCTTGAGAGAAAGAGGAGAGAAAATGGACTTGGATCTACTGGATCATAAGGGAGATGAAGAAAACAGAAAGCTATGCTTATCCCAGAGATGGAAGTCCATCGCAGCCCCAAATCCTCTGGCTTTGCAGAAGTTAATACCTGCTGATGAACTTGCTTTTTTCACGGACTACAACAGTAGCTTCTAGCCAACTCCCTGACTTCTCTGGGAAGCCTGTCCTGGTTTCTATTCCTCCCACTTGCAGTGCTGAGTCATCATTTTAAGAATGTGTAGCTAGCATGCTTCATGGCTCCCTTGCTATGGCTCTGCACTTGGAAACAGCAAGGACTGTGATGTGCAAAGGAAGCTACACCAGTATTACATCTCCAGTGGCACAGGCAGAAGTAGAAGGGTGAGAGGTTAACCACACTTCTCTTGGACGGTGCTGAAGGAAGAGGAGAGGAGGAAAGGAGTACTCACATTGATTAGGACCAAAACATCTAAGAGGCACCTGGTAAAAAAGGTCTCTGTATGCAGAGGTTGTGAAGGGCAGGAGCCAGGCATTAACAGGATGTTTCTATAATGTGAAATTAAAGACTGCCCTGCCCCTCGCCAGCCTTTCAATGCCTATACATGTTACTTTGCATACAACTTACATTCTACAGTGAATTAAAAATTACACTGGGTGAATTGGCTGTGGGCTAGCACCGTGGTATGGAAACTACACAGCAGTTGTGAGCAGTGCCAAAGGGAGTTACTTCACCCTCTCATCATCCTCCATCACTGCTCTGGAGGCTCCAGGGTCTTTCAGAACCTCACACAAAGGCCTTGCACATACACATACATCACTTCAACATGAATTGAAGGGTTAAAATGTTGTCTAGCCTTGAAACAGACACTAAGAAACCAAGATCTCATTGATAATTGTTTGGATGCAGCCAACGCTCCTGGCTGCTGCTACCAGGAGACTTCTTGGCAGGATTACAAGGAGATAGTGCTGGATGTCATTCAGCATAGAGCTGTGAAGCTGGGGAACAGTGCCTGCTCTGAGCCTTCAGTATGAATTATTCTGCCATTGTAGGAGCCTATGAAGTGCTGAACTCCAGCTACATACGGATTCAGGAGAGAAGCTGGAGCTCCTAGGCAGCTGCATGGATTTGACAATATTTCCAGGCTGTATTCGTCTCTGTGCTGAAGTCTGTTCTCCTCAGACACAAACTGGAGCGTGAGAACCTCTGTCTTGACCATGAAGGGACAATGATTATTCAGCAATAGCAATTTATTTTCAAATACTCAACTGCAGCACTTCACCCTAGTATCCATGGTCAAAGGTACCCTGAAGAGCTTTCCAGACATGTTTCCATCCAGATGCAGTTACAGAATGTGATCTGCTAACAGGCCTGCTTGCAGTAAGGTTTTCATATCCTGCAAGAGGGGATCCAGTGCTACAGTGTGATTTTTGGAAGCTAATTTCAACTAGCACCTTCCAGAGCCTTGAAGCAGCAGGGACCACCATGTTCTTCCCACAGAAAACCTCATGTGTGTTGTCCAGGTCTGTCACCTCTGTGTTGGGAAGACAGAATTCAGCTTCTTTTTACCAACATTACCCATGGCTGGGTAGCATTTGAGTCCCAGACTCATTACTAAAAGGCAGCAGAGTCTTGGGAGACTTGAATTTTGCTCTGTCTTCAACTTCTGGGATTTCTACGGGCTTGAGAATTTCAGCTGAGATGGGTTTTCTGTGTTTGGTTCTCAATACCTTCAAGTATTACCCACATAGGAGCCTCACATTTCCAGGAGGTGGGAGTTTTTCCTTGCACGGCTGTTGCTGAAGTTTAAACATACAGTCATCACTTTAAGTCACCAAAATGAAACCTTTGTTTATTTCAGACTATCTCCATGCCTGGGAAGGGCTGGGATGAAGCACAGTCCCTGGTCAGACACTGGCTTCCTACCCTGAGACTTATAAACAGCTGGTCAGGTCTCCTGCCAGCATCAGAGTGGAAGACAGGATCGTCCTGCCTTGCTTTAATCCCAGTGTTTCCCAAAGAAGTAATGCCATGGTGTGGCTGCTGACATTCTCCGTCCTCATTAGACCCTGAATCAAGCACTCCTTAAACCCTAGCCCCTGTACATAAATGATTACTATGGAATTAGAATTGTAAATTCTAATTACTAAAAAAGGTAAGAATCCAGAATTTTGGTGGGTTATTGAAGATGTAGATAAATGGCCAAATAAGCCAGCAAAGCTTTAAAATGAGATGGTAAATAAAGCTGTAAGATTTTCTTGGAAGAAAACTCTTTACTAAGTCTTTTAATGTACTTTGTAGGTCTGTCTCATGGGTGTTTGGGTGATTGGAACAGCACCCACCAGATCCATTAATTGCATCAAATCCAGGTGCTTGCTTGAAGCCAACATTAAACTATGCAAAATACAATTTTGTGTTCAAGGTATATTCCAGCAGCTAATCACATGTACCAGCAGCTGCAACTGCTCTTTGTTTTCACCCAAACAAGTTTTTGCATGTGCATCCATTGTGCAATTTAATGAAAATGTTATTTATAAATATTTATTTTATATTTTAATAATTTCTATTTACACCCGTCAAGAAGACCAAATTACCACTGCAGTAACTGGCTCAACACTGACAAATACTTAGGCTGAGATATAACAGATATTTCTCTGCAGTGAATGCCAGCTGAAACTATTCCTAACCCCCTGCTTCTTCCAGAAGTATCTGTGTCAATACTATTATCATTTCCTTTTCTTCTGTAGCCAAGTAAATATCTTTAATTAGACTCAGTTAATGTGGATTGTGCCTTACATGGAGGCCTGAATTTGGATCACATCTCTACAACTTCAATTTTCCTATCATTGTATCATAATTATCATTAATGCCTGGATCTGCAAATTGGTGCTGCTAAAACTTAGATGATTTCTCAGATTCATGCAACAAGGATAAAAAAATAAAATAAAATTGTCACCTAACCACTTTAAAAAACCCCCACTTGTCTGAAATTATATCTAAGAGTAATGGCCTTAGCAGTCCTACCAGTGACCCAGAGGCTAATTTGTTGTTTTGTTAGCCAATACACCCATAGCTTGCCAATTCATCTTTCCTGATAGATCAGTGAAACACAGAGGGATCCACATTTTCCCAGGGTTTTCTTCAGCATAACAAATAGCTAGGGCCAGCTCCATCTATGCCAGATGGTGCTGTACACAAACATCCCTCCCTTGCTGGTTATCTGCAGGGACCCTGCTGCCCCGCACAGCCCTGCCACTGCTCAGGTCAGTCTGAAGCAATTACACATTGATATCCTGCTGGTTGAGACCTGCCACGGGGCACAGTTTTGCCTCGCAGGCTGCTGCACACATTTCCCTCAGCGTTCAGGTGGGAACTATTCCAAGCGCTCAGTGCTTTATCTGTAGCCATGACTGCCCACACCTGACAGTCGCTGAGTTGTATGCAGGGTTTGTGAAGTGAGCTCAAGTGAACAGCTTGGTTAGGAGAGCAGCAGAGGTGGCAGATTTACACAAACCATGTAGGTTTATTATACTGGTACCAACTCCCATTTCCAAATGACATGGGCTTTTGTGGTGACTCATTTCAGTCAACTGCACAAAGTTACTTTTGGGAGCTTCTAGGACACAACCTGTTGTCATCTTCTCAGAGGCCAAGTTTTCCACCACCTCATGGTGGGTTAAAGACTTTCCAGCTAGATTAATTTTTAGCCTGAAGATGCTGTATCTGCAAGCTCCCCTTAGAGAGAACTCTCCCATAGAGAGAACTTTTACTGCTGGAAGTAACCAGAGATTATTGGTCTTTGGGGAATTTTGTAAGGGTGTCTCTTCATTGAAACAGGCTATTGTGCGAAGGTTATTTGAAAGGCTTGAGTATTGCTGTGTTGTTGTGTTTGAGAGTTGATATCCCTAAGAGTCTTTGCCCGGTTTGGTTTGGTTTGGTTGTTCTGCTATTTTAAATAGCACCAGTGTCTCCCAGGGGAGAGGATGGACTTAGTTCTCCGTGTTAATCATTGCCACTAATAAATACCCAATGGCAAAGAGCAGCTGGACTGGAGGGTACCCTGCACTCCTGCAGACTGTGGTATTCCCCGGAGATGCCCCCACTGCCCATTAAAGCAGAAATGTCAGTCGTTGCTGAAAGGAGCAGATTCCAGCTGTCCTGGGCTTCCCCGCATAACTGCAGCGCAGCTGGACCAAGAGCAGAGGGCTCCTAGCAGTGAGCCTGTGAAGAAGCTGTGGGATGGCTGGTGGAGCTATCGGGAAGTCACCAAGGTCCAGTTGGGTGCTGTGGTTTCACAGCCAGAAGAGAGCACAGGGCTGTGCACTGCACTGGGTAAACAGAAATAAGATGGTCTGTAAGGAATGCACGACGACAGAGTGAGTCAGATAAATTCCTAGAAAGAAAAATAGAGCAAAAATCTATTTTTAAATGACTCTTTAATTAGGCAGATTTTGCACTGCAGAAGGCAATGAAGCCAGTGCTGGGAAAGGCTCTTCTGATGTCTCCACAAGAAATCAGAATGAACAAAGGCAAGCTGCCCTCTCCCTTGCCTCTCTGCAGAGCCTCGGCATCGCTCCCCTGATGCTGGAAATAAAAACAACACCTGCGGGAGCTGAGCCGCCTGGAGACACCACCGACTCTGCTTGATTTGTTTGCCGGCTCGCAGGCAGTCTGGCAGAGCCCTTCCACCTGCCAGGCTGCGGGGGCTCGCTGTGTCGTGCCAGCAGTGCCTTGAGCCCTGCCAGAGCCCCGCTGCTGCTGGCCCAGCACAGCAGCCGCTGGCGTGGATGTGCCGCAGCCGCCCACTGCCCGCTGCCCACGCTGCTGGGGCTCTCCAGAAGTGTGACCTACCTCTCAGTCCCCTCCGGTGAGCTCGGGGCTGGGCACTGCTTGTCTGGTGAATGTGGAAATTAAAAGGACAGAGGCAGGTCCCCTGCTTCACGCTTCCTACCAGCCCCCTCTGCACCTTCCCCATCTCCAAGAGATAATATTCTCTCTGGGAGCTGCCACCCCTGCTGACAGGGAATGACCGGGGACAGGTGTGTTTGCCTCTGAGCACATGCATGTACCCCTGTTGGCTTTCTGTGCTCCAAATTCAAGTGCCAAATGTGACAGCTCCAACTGGGTCGCTGGAAGTCCCTCAGGTAGCAAGTGGGAGCACCAAAATGTCAAGATCATATGATTAATATAAATATGATTTTGCCTAGTTTATTAAATGCTCTCATCTCCACAGGTGAATCTGAAGGAACAGCCTCAGTCGCTTTGCAGCTGCTGCTGCAGCCTAGTCCTTCAGCAGCCCCTTCACAGTGAGACAGTATCTTGAGTGGTGTGGGATTTCAGCTCACAGATGAGCAGCCAGTTGCTCTCCCATGGAGAAAAGGGAAGAAGGACAGGGAAAACTCTATGGTTTCATCAAATCAGATTGATATCTGCCTCAGCTCTTGGGCTCCTCTGCAGAAACCCATCACCTGGAAATTGCACATTGGGACTATCCGAGCAAAACCTTGTTTGATAAGAAATTTGATAAGAAAATTGAAATATTTCAGGGTCTCTGAAAGGCAGAATGAGAAGTTTTGTAGCCTTCTGTCATGGACTGCAAATTATTAATAGTATTTGAAAGTGATATAAAATTCACCAAACTTCAGACCCACTGGCAACACAAAAGCTTAATATTTCTGAGCAGTGTCTGGTCAGAGAGCCAGTAGATGTTGGCTCCAAAAGCACAGATTCCTCCCCACTGCCCTGACACTAGGCAGCTTTGGGAAACATGGCTCCCCTCTCTCTGCCTTCCTCTTCCCCCAGGCACACTTTGTCTCGTCTCTGTGGATTCTCCATGTTCCCCAGGGTAGAGGTGCTCTCTTACCTGTCTTAATACAGCTTTCAAAAGTGCACTGATTGCAGTTCCTTGGTACTACTTATTGAAAATGAGTCAGAGAAAACAGGGTTCCAAGAGACCTTGAGAGGTCACCAGGTCCATCTGCCTGTTCCAGCAGTCAGATACTGATCTAATCTGTGCTGGACTTCTGCCACCTCCTGCTCTGGCAGCATGATGAAGGCTACACAATTTTCCTTAATAAACTGTTCCATGGCTGCATTGTCATCTTTGCCATGAGAAAGCTTTCCCTAGTACCTAAGCAAAATTTCTGTATTGATAATTTAAGCCACTTCCATTTTGTTTTGTTCTCCAAGGACATAGAGAGCATGCCCTTTTCCTAGCTTGCAATATTTATCCTATTTGAAAGCCGGTACTATATCCCCACCACCACCCTCATGACCACCTTAGTAATTTCTTCTGTGGATTAAACAGTCACAGAGACTTCTTTCACATGAATCAGTGCCAAAAGCAGCAAAGTCTTGACAGTAATTTTAGTCTCACTAAAGGGAGCTTTTGAATACAAGCAGACAGTGAATTTTCCAACAGTGGAATACCCAACCTGGCAAGCAGAAGTGACGAGACACATCCTTTCTACACACTTGCTGATGCCCACCACTGTCTGGCTCCACATTAGCCTGAAACCCAAAGTGAAACTCAGCCCCTGAGACCTCACAGAAAGTCTGCACAGATGTATGCAAATCTGCTGGCTTTGTGCTGCTTCCTTTGCTTAGCGGCAGTTGGATGTGGGTGTGATGGCTGGCTAGGAAAGGTGAGGGAACAGCAGCCACACTGCACCTGGACAGGGAGAGGCGATCTGCCCCAAGCGTCTTGGGTGAGGTGCCTGGGGCCAGTTGGCAGGGATGGGATGGGATGGGATGGGATGGGATGGGATGGGATGGGATGGGATGGGATGGGATGGGATGGGATGGGATGGGATGGGATGGGATGGGATGGGATGGGATGGGATGGGATAGGATAGAGGAAGGTCTGAAGGGCAAGGAAGTAGCAACATGAGGAGGAACACAAAACTGGAAAACCAAGAGCTGCCAGATGTCTGTGCAGGCCATCAGATTGTGAAGGAAAGTGAAGACTGCTCTGGTGTCTAACTTAGCTGTGGTGCTCGGCTGGACAAAGGGCCCATTTCACTGTTTCCTCTGGTGCGTGTGGTTCTTGTGCTGCCCTTTTGCTCCTGCTCTGAAGTAGTGATGGAGTCAAGGTGCAGCATGCCAAGGACTATGGCAATTCTCTGTGACTTCCCTCTCCCACCTTCCTTGACAGACCAGACTCAGTGCCTGGTAAAGGTTTGGGAGAAATCAGTAATAAAGGAAAGCAATCCTGGCACCAAGTTAAGGGAAATGAAGCTAAAGACTGATGTAACATTCGAAGAGTACATAAATGACACCATTAAAATGCCCTTCTGTATCTTATCTGAAGATCCAGAAGCTGCAAGACGTTGTGCAGAATTTGAGGAAAACATTTTTAAGCAGGAGTGGCAGTGACTAATTGCATATTAATACGCAATTAAAGATGGGTATCAGATCCAATGAACAGCACGGTTTGAAACGGCCAGGTTCCTGAACACCAAATGCATCCAAAGGGATCCTGGGTCTCAGGATACATGGCAAACCACCTACAGGAATGTTTCCCTGCCATTTAGATGGTTTCAGGACAGTGTTGTTAAGAACTGGCCAACAGCAAATAAAATACAAATGTTCTGAGTCGATGTGCAAGGCACGCTCCTTTTTCCTGGCATTTACTCTTCTTTTTACCCTGAAAATACCAGGGTAAGTCCTGACATATCCTTAGCGTGTTCACCACAACTTCGAATAGAAAGTCCTTTTACTGTCTGTGTCTTGTAGTTCTTATCTAAGCATTATATCTAATGCAGCTGGAACAAAACTGCCCTGTGGAAATCATGTGCTAAGCAGAAGTCCTTGCGGTTGAGCAGCTTATTCAGAGCCATAACTACTTCTGATCTTTTCTGCATGTGACTTTAGGTTACTCTAGGTTCTCAGGCTAAAAACCCTGTACCAGCAGAGAAACTCCAGATGGAAGACTGTTTGTTTTCACCTTCCTCTGAATGTCCTGTCAAGCAATTTGCTGCTATTAAAAAGTCCAGGCAAACAAGATAACTGCATGCACAAATCCTGTTTGTGCTGTTGAGCTTCTTTACTCTAAATATTGCTGGGTGGAGGAGCCCTGACCAATAACACAGTGCACTCCTCTGCTTATCTGCACCACAGCCTTGGCATCTGCAGAGGCAATAAGCCATTTTCCTTGAGCTTCCTTGTCTGACCAGACACAGATTTTAGGGGTATAAAGCTGAGCAAACAGTCAAAAACACTACTTGTGCTTCTCTTGTAGCCAATGTAAAGAGGGAGGGACTCCACAAAGGGCATGCATCCTGTCTTTCCTGGACACCTTTTTAAGGATGGTGGTGACTCCCATTTTAGTGACATTTTTAGACCTGGCTGCTCCTGCTGTGGCAAGGAGACTTTCCATCTCTCGTTGGCTGAAGGCTGACAGAGCCATGCTCTTTAGCTGCAAATTCTCATCTCACTCACTCCATTTTAAACCTGGAAGCTCTCCATGAAAATTAAAGGCTATATTTCATAAGGCTCTTCCAGCTGCTCAACACAAGCCCTCTGTCAACTGGCTAGTGAAGATGGGTTTACAGCAGCCTGGTAAAGTGATGCATACTAATGTGACTTTGCCCGAGTGGACCAAATTTTTATTTTCCATAATAATATAAAGTGTTCCCTTAGGAAGGTCATTCTCCTCATGCCTCAAGAAGTCTGGCTTCTTGTTGGCTTTGAAATCACTCAGTGACTCAACTCCTCGACAGAGACCAATAGTGAGGGAGAGGTTTGGGTGGGTTTTTATTGGGTGGGGGTTTTTTTGGTTGGTTAGTTTGAGGTTTGTTTCAGTTTGTTTCTTGTTCCTTTGTTTTTCACTTGCATTCTATACTTTGGCTCTACCCCAGCAAGGGGAAAGCCAACCAGAGGTGGCTGAATTTTCAAGTCTCTCTGTGTCTCCTCCAGAGAAGCTCAAATCCCAAAGCCACACAAACAGATCAACAATGCAAGCAAGGCTCATTCTGTAATGTCCTCTCTGCTAGATCTTAGAAAAGTTTGTCACAATCGCCAGATTTTTGTCTTTTAACAAACATGATATATCTTGGCTCCATTTCCTCCCTTGCTTATCACTGTTTTGTTAGCTTGAAGATAACTTCCAGATCTGCTCTCACCTTAAAGTCTGATCAAAGCAAATTCCCGGGGCTTTTAAAAAGAAGTTGTAGGGGAAGAGGGTGGGTGTCCTTCTGTCTGGTAACAGTTTATTTTAATCTGCCTGTTTTCTCCTTTTGTAATCCATAAGCACTCATGTTTTTAGAAGGCTTGCCAGTTTTGATAGGTTTCCTTGATGTTACTGTAACAGGCAAGGCTAAACACAGCTGTCTGGTGCCTGCAATGCTTAGGAGTCCTGCAGGACCTGATTCAGAAAAAATAAACTGAACTTTAGACATACTCAAGCTAAAGGGCTTTTTCAGCCAACTCCTTTGTAAATAGTCAAAAATTCTAAGTAGATATGGTGGGACAAATTTGTGTCTGGGGTCACTTCAGTAGCTCTTCTAGCACTCTGCTCAGTATTCATTTGCTGCAGTTCATCCTCTACAAAAATCCTTGTGCTAGGAACAGGCAGTACATAAATCAGAAACCAAGGCTCAACTTCACAACTTTTATATTCATGGAAATGAATAGAGAAAAACTACTAATAGAGAAGGCATGCATCTAAATGTCAATATAATTCTGCATTTGATGAGTTTTCATTAGCTGCCAGAGCTGAAACAAACATTTCGGGAAAATACCTGCCAAAACACTTTGAACTATTCAGAGAGCATATGAAGATGCATGCTGTAAGAAGGAGATAGATGCCATCCTGCATCATCTTTGATTTTCAGTCCAGATTTTGATTGTTCTTCCAGTTTTTAGAGTAGAGTGATAGGCTCCTGAGTCATAGTCTGGAAGGGCAAACCAGACATTGATTATTATCCCAGTGTAACACCAACAGAATATGTGTCCAAACCTCCAGCAAGCCAAAATGCCCTACTTCTCCCCATGGTTAGGTTGTGGTGGGTTGCTACGGTTTGTATCCAGCTTCTGGGCTTAATTTGCAGTGCAGAAGGAGAGGCTTTCCTACAGACGGAGGAGCTGAATTAAGAGGAGCTACAGTTGTACCTATCTTTCTGCACCCGGGCACACTTCTGTGCTCCTCACCTGGAGGCACACTCCAGACAGGTCCTAGTCCAGGTGCTCACCAAACTCTGAGCTTTCCTGTCCCACAGCTTTCCACAGAGAGACAATCCAAACCAGGTGGTGAGAATGGTCTGCTGTGAACAGGTCCCCAGTGAGGAAGGTGGGTGGCTCAAACTGAATCCCATGCTCGTGTGGACAAGACTGGCCTCTGCACTGTCTCCAGGATAGCCTCTGCTCCTCCTCCCATAGGAAAGGGGATCCTGAGGACACTGTGTTCCTATGTGCTAATGGCAGGTGATGCAAATACTCTGTGCATCCCCTTGGCACAGGTGTAATTGGCCATCTGAAACCCTGCAAGGGGCCTTGGATGCAATGTGTCACTTAAACCCTACGTGAAGGCAGGGAGGACAGCTGCAGAAAAGCATTGCAACTCAATGAAAAATCAGGGAATGAACTCAGAGGCATTAAAGAAGGGCAAATGATGAATTGGAAAAGCTTTCGGAATTCTTCCAAGCACCATACTTTTGTTTTATTTTCAAATGTACCACATCATAGGAAAGAGGCATGGCTGTCTAATGTTTCTCCTGGAGAAACTGGAATTAAATGTTATTTTTAGGAATAGTATGTGCAGGTGCTTACCAGATATTAACACATGTTTAAGTATTAATTGCATAGGAGGTAGTTTCTAGAGCAAACACTTCATCTTCTGCTTCGTACAGCACCTCTCCTGTTGCCTCTCTAACTTTTAAAAAATGAATATGTCAGTAATGCCAAAACCATACTATGCCCAACTTATACAAATGAATATTCTTTCAGAATAGCTACATCTGTTGTACATGTGCTTTTCCCAAAAGCCCCTAGATGACTTGGGTGAGTCCTCAGCAGGGCGTAGACACATAACCACGAGGTTTAGGTGATGGGTACAAGTCTTAATTTGAAAATCAGTGAATGCTCAAAGTAATAATCACAGTAAAAACTAGGAGAAATCTGCAGGATGAATTATGTTCCCATACACCAGCCAGTGAGTCACCCTGAACATCAGAAAGAGGACTGGTTAAATTCATCAGAAACTGGTCCCTGTGTAAAGCTTTCAGACACCTCTCACAGTAAACACCAGGCCAGGCTGAGGTCAGACCTATAAATGCACAAACACACATGGATAATCACCATTCACATATGCGCTCCCTTCTCACAAATGGAAGTCACATTCATAATAAACACTGGGATTTTGGGAGGTTTCATATCTACCTTCATTGCTACCGTGTTACCTTTTGGGCCAGGTAAATTCAGCAGAAAATACCATGGCAATACTTTGAAGGGCCACACTGTGTTTCTAAAAAGCATTTCTTCATTAAAAATGCACTAAAAACAACTGAAATCTGAGGTACATATCAATATTATAGTAGGCACTTGAGGTTTACTTTCCTTAGATTGATCTTGCTCCTGTGTAAAGTCTGCCTCAGTAAGCGCCAGCTGTTTAGTTTTGTTGTTTTCTTTGAAATTGTTGTGCCCACATTGAAAAAATCTGCTAAAGAATATCATAGGGTAGGCAACATTCTTCTGTAGGAACTGATCTATTTCCTAGCATGTAGAAAAAAAAATATCAAAGCTTGACATTATTCTTCCATGTTCAAAGACGTCTTTAATCAATAAATTTATCTGATTCACTGCTATTTTGACACCACTGAAACAGTAGAGGAGTTGTATGTTCTTGTATATGAGTTGAATTTGTTCCTAAACATAAATATGAATAAACAGAGCATCTGCAGCTACTCCGGATGCACTGAAATGACAAGGACTATCAATCCTTATGCTTCAGGGTACATAATCTGATAACCAGCTGAGGTCAGGGAGAAATATCCCCCATGGGTATAATATTGACTAATTGGATTCATTATAAGCCTTTTATGTCTTTCTCTAAAAAATCTTACATTAGCCACTAGATGGACCAGAGGATTGCTCTGGCATGGCAATTCCTGCATATCTAATCCATGAAACAGTTGGCAGTGGGTGCTGCTCCTGTAATCACTGAATCAGCAGCACACCAGCTGGAAGGGACTCAGCCTGCATCCCCACAGTGGCACAGAACACTCCAGATGAGGTCTTAATCAGGAGGTGGGAAAGAAGAGAAGGCTTTTTGCCATGGTGAGCACATTTATGGAATATCTGATTTACAGACATCTCATATATATGATATACAGCATCTGAAGTACACATCCCCTGACCTGGCATCCAGACAAGGGTGAGAAAATTAGAATGGAATGGAATGGAATGGAATGGAATGGAATAGAATAGAATAGAATAGAATAGAATAGAATAGAATAGAATAGAATAGAATAGAATAATGTAGTGTAGCATAGCAGAATGTAGCATAGCACAGCATCAAACACATCTGAAGGTTGTGTACAGGAAGAAGAATCCTGGAACTGGAGATGAGCCAGTGCTTGTCTGTGAAGCCCTAGCTAATCAGATGCCAACCTACTTCTTTATTTCCACTGCAGAGAAGGAGAACAGATGGGTGGGCTGGAATGAAATACCAAATAAAAGCAGGCACCCATGGTCAACTTTATACAGAGGATGATAAAACCCCTCATTATATAACAGAAAGCCAAAGTACGTTAATACTTCTCTAACGGTGCTTCCCGCAGAAGCAAAATCTGCATCTGCTTGTTAGCCACAAGGTACTTGGGTGATTATCAGTGAAAGGGAGCAGAAGGCCGTATGTGATGCAATTAGGAAGGTTGCTCAGAGAGCAATTTCACTGCTGAGATGAGGTCCATGCTATCAGAAGTTAGAAATTCTCCCAAACTGTAAAAATTAGAAGACAGAGCAAGAGGCTTCTGTTATCGAGCTAGCTGAGTCATAGGTCAAGGTGTATTTTCCATCCAAGGCCATTCTTTCTAATATGTCACACTTCAGTGACACTTGAGATTCAAAATGGAGCAATCTTATTTGTCTGGCTGCTTGCCAGGGTAGCTGGAGACTTCTGGGCTGTGCACTGACAATGCTTTACTTGACTAAAAGCAACTGTACTCTCTTCTGTCCTCGGGAGGAGAGAAGGTTACAAAACAGCATCTTCATGTCTCTTTATGCGAAAAACACACTACTCAAAAAGGAATAAAAATAGTGCACTCGGCTACCCTTTACATTTATTATCATCAGTGAATGTATCAGTTGGAATGAGTTTCCAGCTTCACAAAGAAGCTGTCAGTGGATAAGCATATCTGTCATGAATCATATACACAGACTGCCCCATAATCACCAAAATAAACACTGCCACAGCTGTCTCCAAGGAACAACCCTGTTGACAGTTGTCTTGCTGTTGCAATGCACAGCAATATTCAGGTAGCTGAGGTAGCCCCAGGAGGCTGGAGTTTTTCTAAAACTTTGTGTTTTCCTCATTTGACCTATTTACTCATACTTGCAAGAGTTTCGAGGAAATCCTTCTAGAAGAATGGAACCCTGGTCTTGTTTCGACTAAAGTCTATTTCTCATCTGCTAGAAGATGGTCAGCAGGTGAGAGTGGCTCACAGGCAGCTCAGACCTACCCCCTGAGCTGAGCATGCTACATATAAATACCTCCACCCTCTGATGGCATGAGGCTGCTGGGTCTTCTGCATCTCTCATGGTCAAGAAAAAGAGCCAGAAAATGCAGTATCTCTTGTCTCTTCCCTGCAAAACCCCAATGTGTCAAAAAGCGTATCTACCTTTCCCTTCCTGTTGACTCTTCAGGAAATGTATAGCTCTTGAGCACTTGGGAGAATTTCGGTGTTCTGACATAGGAAGGTGAAGCATCCTCAACAAAACGATTGGGGTAAACTGGCCTTTGTACATCTGGGACTCAGACCCTAAGCAATAATTTTTTTTTTTTTTTGCTGGCATAGGCTGTGAACATCAGAGGAGAGTCAGGGCAAAAGGACCCGGCCTTTCACTCACAACACAACTTTTGAAACTGCCTTTGTAATCTGTTTTCCTTCAGGTCAGCCTCGAGATATACCTGAGCACTCGTGACCTCTGGGCAATGTTAGCAACATGTTGTGAACAGAAGGGACAGCCACAGCATTCCTGCCCAGACAGATCTGGGAAGGTGGACTAGGAAGCATCTACAATGGTTGTGACCATCAGTGGATTTGAAAGGGCCACACAGCCGGCCTCTAACGCTGCAGGAGATTCACTGACCCATGGCCTTGGGGCAAAGGAGGTGACACAGAGACAGTAGCAGGCATGTGGGTAATGTTGACAGGGATGAGTAATTACTGACTCACCAGTTTTCATTGTTTTTCAATTTGGTTTTTGCAGGGTGTTTGTCTGCCAGGTGGAGAGCATGGGAGATTCAAATACCCATTTTCTGCATGGGGACTGGGAACTAAGGTGCTGGCGTATTTGGTTTCACTCCTGAACTCATCTACCCAAACTGAAAGAGACCACCAAGAGAGAAGTAGAGTTCACAGTTTCCAAGGTGTCAAAGCTGACACTACTGCATTTTGCCCCATTTCTAAATCAAGGGGGATTCTGTTTCAAAAAAACCTTTGTTCTCAGGCACAAGAAAGTGACATTTGAGGCTTTCTAAAAATAAATATGTAGTTAAAATGAGTCTGGTACAATTCGTCTCTTAGCTCTGGAGAGGACGTGGAAGAGGGGGATGAAAGGAGAGGACAATGAATTTATAATCTGGCTTTTAGCAAGGTGTAAGTTTACCACCCAGACTCCCACCCATTACACCACAGACAGGAAACCAGCTGGTGGAGGGTGCAGTGAGTTTGTTGTTCCTCCTCGCAAAATGACTATGTGTGTTATTGATTTCACAGGCCTAACCATGACTGGTATATTTTTTAAATCTTGCCTCTTGCCTTTTTATGTTTTCAGATCAGCTATGCATTTCATCAGCCTCCTGCCCACCAGCAATCATAAAATATGAGCCTTTGTGGGAAAGCAGAGACATAGAAAGAGTTTCTTATGAAACGGTGGCTGGGATTGTTCCAGACACCTCCAGCCAGCTGCTCTCCAGGCAGCAGCTCTGTGACACAAGGGACAGTAAACACCAGCTTTGAAAAGTCAGACGGTTGGGCCCTTTGGCTGCAGGCCCACTGAACAAGTTCTCCTGACTACTGAGGCATGGCTCGGAAAATAAAAGGGCTCTTTAATGCTGATATCTTTGGACGCCTCTGTGCAATATAGCTGGAATCAGTCCAGGGTACTCCTACCTGCTTTGCATCTTAGGCTATAAAACAAATCCAAACACATCAGTCCTTTCCTGGTGCTTGGTTTTCATTAAAGAATCTCCTGCCATTCATTCTGCCCGGTCCAGCCTTGAGCACTGCAATGTCACTGGGCTGCTGCATGGCCAGTGGTAACCAGGAGTAGATTATATCACTGGAAGAGTGGCATTATCTCTTCTGCAGCCTGCAATGCAGAAACTGTACTCATTTGCATAAATTTTACCTACAGAAATTCTGCAGCCTGTGCTTTCCTCCTGACTGTCTGTGATGTCAGCCGTGTCAGGAGAAGGCAGCACTGATGTCAAAGGCACTTTTAACAGATGAGGCAGGACTCTCTCATATTCTTGAGGGCCTTACAGTCCAACTGTAGGAAAGGCATAGATGGAGACCAAAGGGTGATCAGCTCCTGTATATGGGGAAAGTAAATAGGCTGTGATTCTCCAGCAGGGAAAAGAAAATTACATGGAATGTAAAATCCTGCAGCTTTTCAGATAGGTCAGAAAGTGTGTAATTGCTCACTGCAGGGGAGGAGCTGGGGACACTGAATTAAATGATCAGGCAGATCGAGCAAACTAAAGGGAACACTCTTTCACACAAAACATAATTCAGGAAGGTGAGCCACTGCCATAAGTTTTTCACTGCCATAAATTCACCACCATAAACTTTTGGAATGCCAAACGTACAAACGTCTATAAAAGGTCTATAAAAGGGAGTGTGAGCATTGGGCCTGAAAGGGTAAGGTAGAGAATAATTCCAGAAGTCCCTAATGCACGGATTTTATTAGAGGTTAGGTAGGTCCCCTCCGCCTGTCCTCTTTCTTTTATTCTTTTCCTGTAGCTGCTACCAATAACTGTTAAAGACATGATACTGTCTTGATGGGCTTTTGATTTGACTCAGTACGACATTGTTAGGAGATTCAATGGACTGGCTCCTCTTTGGAACAATTCCAATGTCTTCAATGAATTTGAAGCAGAAGTTATTTCCTACATGTCTGACAATTCCTGCTTTGTTTCCATTTCAGCATTTCCTAAGGCTTAAAAGCAGCTCTTAGCCTCTGAACTTTTCCTTTGAGTTCATGTCTTGGTTCTCCCACTTATGCTCAGCATTACATAACGACAAGCATAAAAAAAACCCCTGCAGTATTGTTTTATTAAATTGTGACAACAAATGAGGGGTTGAAACTTTCAGATGTCTTGGTGATGGGATGAGGATATACTACATTACTGCCACTCTGGACCTGAGCAAATTGAAGTACTTGTCAAGAGGGGCAGATAAACCGTAAAGGGCAGATCCCTGTAGCAATTATGGGAAACCCCTTGAAGCACTGGTCCAAGGGCTGGATACAACTAAGTGACCATAGCCAGCTGGGTCAGGTCCCAGCCCCCTGAGGCAGCTCCCTCAGCCCCTGGCTGTTTCTGTAGAAGAGGGAGGACCTGGTAGGTCAGGCCAGCTGTGCCTGTAGCTGTGCACCACTTCCCTGTGGGGCACAAGCCTCCACATCCTTCTCTCTCTCTTTCCCCCATTGCAGTTTCCAATGAAAGGAAACCTTGAGTGCGAGGGTCCCAGCAGATCTTTTTGCCTCTGGTTGCCAGCCTTTCTTTCACCCAGCCTCCAGCCATCACATATACCATGAATGCTTTGGGGCAGGTGCTGTCTCACCACTTTGCACAGATACTGCCTACTGGGGCCATGGATGTAATTTGGACCTCTTATCCAACCTAGAGAACAATAACCTCCTGTCTGTCTCACAAGTGTCTCCACTCTCTATTATGATAAGAGATATAATTGTCCTCTATAATCACAGGAAGAGACCATCTGGCTGAGGATGGGACTGACAAGTGCACTGCTGATCCTCTCTGGCCCTCTTTGCAAGGACAAGACAAAGTGTTGCTGATGCCTGAGGTGGCCACCTAAAAACAGAGACTAGACAAGAATAAGGGAATAAAAGTAGATATTGATTTGAAGCGCCTTCAAAGGTACATGCTGGGAAGTCAAAGATGGACCCTGGGTCAGGGGTTCTTCACGCTTTTATAAGTTTGGTCCATTTGCATATCAGGGTTAATTGTCCAGTTATAACCTCAGCTCATGATGTAATTACCCCAAGTTTTCCCCCCTTCGGAGGCCTTTAATTTACACATTTTGGGGCCTGGTGTCCTTGATGTAGAAACCTAGAGAGGCTTGTTATGTCTTACCAGCATGAGAGAGCAGTGGCTAACAGGCCACACGAAACTTCAGAGTTACACACCAAGCAGTACAGGATTTGCAAAATATTAAAGTTAAAACCTAAGGCATCATTGCCCTCGGGCTTGCTTCAGCCTGGGGAAGCTGTGCAGCCCCTGGCACCTGCCAAGTGGTGTCCACAGCAGTCACAGGAACCTCTTGGCCATCAGGACCATGCTGCAACCTCTCCTGGCTTTCGGCCCCTCCCAAGGAAGTGATGTAGCAAAGCAGAGCAGGGGTGCTAAGCGCTGCATTATCATCTGTTGGAAAGGAGCTATCCGTCGGAAAGTGCTATCTGTCAAGGCTAATGCAGTCCTTGAGCCAAGCATTCAGCAGTATCCTGTACAATTTGTCGTGAACTACAGTATGACCCCAGTCCTCCATCTGTTTCCTGAAAACGAGCTGGAGAGTCCTTTCTCCTAGCTACTGTCCTGCTTTAAAAACAAGTCTCACAATTGTGAGGAGAGCCTTTGTAAAGCTGGAGCAGCAATTAAGCCAGGGCGTCTGATCTCACCTTGACTTGCTCTTTCACAATATCCCTTTCTTATAATATTTGGCACTGGTAGAAGGGACTATTTATTGAGAGCCACCAAAGGCCTGACTCAAAAACGACAGCAGCTTCCGTTTTCGTTTGCCAAAAGCAGGGCCACCAAAAGGGCAAAGAAGATTGACGGAATAATTAACAATAAAGATGGACTGAACTTTTAACAGGAAGAAACTGGGACAGCCCTTCTCACATCTGCCCATCCACAGTCTCATGGCAACAGAGCAGCTTGCTGCACACTCCCAAATCTAAAACGGAGCAGTACTGGGCCCTGCTAGCAGTCAGCAGAGCTGGTCCTCTGAGTTATGTCTTAGGGATCACTTGCAATACTTTCATGAAGTTTTATCTTCCCTGGAAACTCATTAAACCTTATTAAAACAACCCCTGGGATTCTCTCTCCAAAGGATATTTGATGAAATGAAACTCATTTCTAATAGGAGACAGAACCCTTGCAAAGAATTCATGGTTCTTCAGATTTCCAGGATGTCTGATTTCATATATCTATTTACCCCAGCGTGGACAATTGTAGTAGCTCTTTACTATTAGTGTATGCTTGAAATTTAATTCTTGTCCATAGAATGTAATGATAAGCATGTTCGGAGCTCATTGTGTCAATAATTTTCCATTGATGTTAATTGACTTGATTTATGTTCAAGAGTTGGAAACTTTCACCTGGCTACCTTGCCTTTCTCTGGCTCTAGTTTTTTAAATGTAATATTTAGCTTACTCTGCAGCCTATTTTGTCACAGGAGAAAATCTTTTGTTGAATTGTTATATCAACCAGATGCTCCTTCAAAAATGCAGATGTTCGTCCAGAATCTGAATGGAGTCGAGCCAAGCTGAACGATTCCAGGAGAAAGTTTGCCCTTATAGAAAAACTCCAGCTGAGAGATTAAATATTAGATGGGTATTCACAGTTGGGAGGTTATTGGCAGTGCTTCAAAATGGGTGGCTCTTTTGCCCATCCAGTTCCCACTAGTGATGCCAGAAAGTGCATCCCACACCAGCACTATCTACCTGTGAGAACTTCTGTCATGCCACCAAGCCTATTTTTAAATGAAAAATACTACTACTGTTATCTCCTTTAGCCAGGGCTTGTACTTGCACAGGGAGTTTGAGGGTGTGTCAGCTACTGCTAATCCTTTGATAGCTCCTGGTTGTATCTCTGCTGTTGCTGAACTTCCAGCCAAGTGTTGAGACTAAAAGCTATTTGGTGTTATAGAGAACAATTACCCCAGTTCCTGAAACCCTGCAAACTCAAGTCTAAACCTTTGATTGAATAGATTTTCTGAAACTCTAGTAATCCTGCTATCAGCTTCTGAGCCAGCTCCCTCCTGCACGATTGAGTAAGTACGGCAAACATGTCTAATGAGTGTGAAGATGAGGCTCAGAGTGTGATCTCTCTGGACCTCCTCACCCTGTGAATGAGGAGACAATGCAGAGAGGGGCATTTTGAGCAGCAGTTGTGCCTTTGGAAGGGTGGGAAATCCTCCAGGCAAGACTAAACTGATGTGAGCCACCACCCAGTGCAGCATTACTGAAGGAAGCAGCATTTATATCACATAGCTTTTGCTGTGGTGACTCAGCTGTACAGGCATGGTGGAGGAGAGCTGCATCTGCTCTGCGCTGCCATCGGTGGTATACTGGACTGATTGGATGGTGTTTGCTGGATGTTTTGTTTTACAAAATTGGACACAGGTTTAGTATTTAAATGCATGACTAAGGACGGTGGTATCTTTGCCCATTCAGTATTGCTTAAGCACGACTTTGGGGTGCTTTCTCCACAGATACATCAGAGCCAACATCAAGTTATCAGTCCCGTTTCCAAGAGAAGGGGAGCCAACCTTTATTGTTTTAACTGACACTGTCTTGGAAAGGGAATACAGAAATGTCCACAGGAAGCATGGGAGGAGATATGCAATTAAAATTTTGGTTTTTCATATACACGCAAAAATTTATTTGGCTTGACTTAGGTACATAAAGACACATGTCAGGACATATCTGAATGATGTACACTTATAAATTTAGGCACATGCACACATCCATTTTCATTCATGCACCTACATATGTGGGGGGTGTGTATACTTATATGCACAATCTCCCAATGAATACCATGGTTCTGTTTTGGTACGTTACAGGACACAGGCAATGTTTCAAACCTTAAACAATTGCAGACAAATGGTATAGCCTGTTGTGGAACTAATTGATTCTAACAGTTTTGGTTTAGCCGTAGGATGGCTCCATTTTAAGGTAGCAGTAAAAGAAATTGAACATTTATACTATCTTTTTTTCTTTTAAATTTTATTTCTTTGCTCTTCTTTTAATTTCAGAGCTTCGGAACAAATTCACCACCTCCTGGGACCCTTTGTGGGATGTCAATTCTGCAATTTGTCTAGGTTACAAATCAGTTTGCTTTGCAGGTTTGTAGCTTGAACCAGAACTGGGAGTGGGAAAAGCAAATGAATGAAATAAAAGAGACCCTCCAGGCACCACATGAATTTATAGCACAGATTGCCAGTGCCACCTAGAAAACAGAATGAGATCAAACACTAATTCCTCAATGTCTGCAGGATGCTCTAGAATCCAGCATGGCCAAAAATGGACACACCAGCCTTTTTAAAAACACGAGTTACAGTTCTCATAAATCAGCAGAACAGAAGGATACAGACTGGCCGTCTCAAGGCATTATGAGACTTGCATATATTTACTGCATATATGTGTTTCTGGAGGCAGGTTTTTTCCTTGATGCAAATTGCTTTAAAATGTTCTCAGCCTACATTTAAGAACACATATCCCCGTGCAATGCAATTGTGTGTGTGAGACCCATTGGTGACCTTCCCTTGCAAACCAAGATGCAATGAATGTGGTGAAAGCTGTACACTTTTCTATGATTTCACTCAGTAGATTTATGATTTAATAATCAGAAAAAAATCAGTCAAAGGAAACCCTCCAGCCCTGTCAACCTGCTGAGAGCACCTAATTGCTCCAGAGCTCAGTAAGAAGTCACAGTTTAATAAACTCCACCTGGCATTGCCTCACCAATACTGCTTTGTACATCTCTATTGCCCAGGAAATCTGAAGTTGGTTTTATTGTTCTGAGCCCTTTGATTATGCTCAAGCTAAAATGAGGGATTGCACATTCCAATTTGTGGTGACCCTGTCTTGTGAAAGGGCCTTGCTACAAGCAAAAGTAGAAATGAGGCTCATGACCCTGTGTTTTAAATAATTTATTGTCACTACAGTGTATAGTCTTAATTCTACAAATCTTCTTTACCTGCATACTAAAAAGTATGCTTAAGACCATTTGTTTTATCCAAATATAACCATATTTAAATACATAATATGTATTTAACTCTATGTCTACACACAGGAGCTTGGCTCAATAAAGTTGTAAAGAAAATGTGATAACTGAGGTTTCATAGCAAGCCAGAATGAAGCTGTGACACAGTCCTAAACAATATGCAAATGGTGACATACATTACAGCTAATGTCATAGGAGGAAAGGAACATTTCTGGCACAGGGAAGAGATTGACACTGACAGCTAGTGGGGGGAAAATACAAAAATCATAAATCACACCAACAACACACACAAAAATTGAAGCTGTCACCGTGCTAAGATCGCTAGAAAATAAAATACAAAACTCTCTGTCTGTCTAGCCAACATCAGAAAATGAGGCAAAAGCATGAAAACAAAGAAGAGTATAAAGTCACTCCAATTGCTCCCAGATGCCCCAAGCAGCGAAGAGGGAGAGATTAAATCAGCTGTATTGAAAGAGGGAATCCAGTGCATCCAAAGCAGAGCAGGACAAAAGTAAATTGAAGCCCACATTAGTGGTACTGAATAATGGACAGTCTTTTTTTAAGGAGAACTTGATCTGAGTAAAGTAAAACGAGTTCTCTATTAGATTTGATTTAAGAGAAAGAAAAAAATTCATGGACAGACCACAGGAACAAAAATCCTGATTTAATTTTAACAAACTACAGTGATTGATGCAGATGGGAACAGAGACAAGGTGAGCTAAGTGGATGAGAGGTTAGTGTAGATTCCAGAAAAAAGAGCAGTTTCAGTCATTTCATTACACTTAACACAGCACCTGCCACTGCTTGAGCCATTTGTTTTGTCCTGTTTGTGAGCGTCTTTTTTATTCTTGGATGATATTAAATTTTGTGTATACAGACGCTACAGGATCTGAAAAAAAATAAGAGAAACGTGTCAGAAGTCATAATTGGTTTCTTCAGCCAAAAGTATCCAAAGAAGTGCTGGATATCCTATTTCTTAAAATGTTTACTACCCCAGACACAGCACAGACAGCTGTGTACGAGCTTGTCCTGGCAAAGGAGTGGAGAGGGTAACCTCATCTACCCTTTCAGTCTCTGAGCTTTAATGATTCATATTTTGCAAGAGCAGCTTTGCTTATAAATAAGAGCAGGTTTAGCAAGTGAAACCAGTTAGTCTTTAAGCAATGAACACATGCCTCCTAACAAAAGGCAGGGCTTGAACTCAAAGAGCAAACCCCTCTTGCTGTGAAATGCTTTCCAGAGGTTAATTTTGCATATAGGACCAGTAGCACTCACAGCAGGAAGGCAGAATGAGTCATGTGGGGATGTTGGGAACTGGGATGAGAAAGCATTGCAAAAGTACTCATAACATAAATTGCTTATCACGCTGTACTTTGTTCTTCAAACAGAGGTGATTTTGACACTGTATCCAGTTTCAAGGAAAGGAAAACCAGGAGGGTGCTAGACTGAAGGCTAATCCCACCAACACTTACCATTCTGAAAGACAGCACAGTTGTTTCTTGTGCAATGCTGTAAGAAAAGATGAAGTCAAGAAAATAATAGTTTTACAAAATGGGACTGCTGCTTTGGTGCCCTGTTTCTGTATGGACTGATTTATTTCAGAGAGGATGAAAGAGAAAAATCATTGTTCTGCTTTGATAGAGTTTTCAGAGTCCTTTACAATAGTTTACATGGTAATGTGCAAGGCAAAAGATGTTCACATATCCTGGCAATTACAGAAACTAAAGAAACCTCCATCCAGTTTATCTCCAGCTTGGTACACCCTTATCATTTATATCATTGCCAGTTCAACCGAGATAAAGGGAGCCGCCTTCTGAGGAAGAAGGGATTTTGTCCATCTTGGGGCAAGAGCACAAATCCTTAAATCAGCTTACACTGGCTGCCATTTCACAGGAGCTTTTATTCCTGAAAACCACCTGCCCAGTGACACCACTTCACCTTTCATTGTAGGGGAAAAACCCTTGATATTCTTCCACCACATTTCTCTGGATTGGATGGTTGAAATGATGCCTTTGGAAAAAGCAGAATAGTTAAGCTTAGGAAATAGGTACAAAGATTAGTTCCAGCAGCTTATATTTTTTTGTGCGTGTTCCTACCAAAGAATGTTGTCTTATCCTTTTTTTTTCTCCCTCTTTTTCTTTTTTTCTATTTGTGAGTAGAAGAAAATGTAGGCAACAGTAAGTTTCTTAAAAAGTGCCTGTTTTAAACAAAGCATTGGGTACCAAACACTGATTCACAAACCAAAGTCCAACATTCCTCTCCTGTGTTATCTCAGCACAGATCCTGATACACGTATACCATAGTATCAGATTGACTTCTTCAGGGAAAGGGAAAGTGATTTTTTTACTGATGTGGTAGGTAATTCATCCTGTTGTGAATCAGTGAAATCAGGGCAATCCAATCTATGCTAGCAGAGTTTATCCCACTCCCATCAATAAGGTGTTTTTCTTGTCTGCTATTGCTGCATCCTATGAAGCAATTATACTTGGCCAAAATCTTTCCAGATACAGAGTAAACAGCATCTTGCCAAACTTTGGGAAACATGGAGTAGTCTCACTGAGGTGGAGGTCAGTCATTTTACTTTGTATATATGAGCATAGTCCAGTGTTTTTTCCCTCTGGCAGAGAGCAGAGACAACAGCAGGAGCAGTTCAAAAGCTCAAGGGGTTTTTTCCTCCCCTCTCAACCCCTTTTCCACTGTTGCAGTAGTAGCCTAGTGGCATTTCCCGTGGATTTTGCCTGTCCACAGCATGTTCCTGAGGAAAACAAGAGTATTCTGCCTGTCTGGCTTGGGGCTGAGCGAGTCACTTGCTAGGGGAGTGTGACTCACATGTGGGGACTTTCTGCTTTCACAGATCAGAGACAAGGAAGAGCAGATCACTGGTACAGTGCTCCATGGTAGCCTGGGGAATCCAGAGATGGAGAAATAAAGGGATATGGATCTCTAATTCAGAGCAGATTGAAAAAACAGTGTTGGAAAATGAGTCTGTATTTACTGCAGAACATGAGGACCACTTCATTCAGCAGCAGGAGACACAGGAACATCCATATCCTACATTTAGGTTTGCTTATTGTGCTTTTAGTATGGGATTTGGCTTATTTAACTTCTGGCACACATATGCGAGCCAAACAGACTCTGCTCCCTAAATTATAGTCAGTGGAAGGAAAGCAGCACTCCCAAGCCATTGTTCACCTCGTCTATTGTAAAAGACTTCTGCAGGCTGAGACAAACTGAACTTGTAGTGTCTTAGACCTGTAGTGATTGTTCTCTAACCCTCACAAGGTAAAGCATATCAGAGGCCCACAGTGAACCTCCAGTAAATACAATCTGCTAGAAAGCACCCCAGTAAAGACAATTTTTTACTTCATTAGACAGCTTCTTTCACCAAGCAACACTTTTTAGATTATACCTTGAACATCACCTATCCTGTATCACAAATTAGCACTAAAGGAGCTGGCTGGCAGGGTCATCTGTCTATAAATGAGATCCACACTCAGATATCCTGCCCAAACCCCCATCTGCCTTGCTATCACTGTCCAGAAGCACTGAGGGGGCAGTGAACTCTGCCTACCAAAGTGCCTAAATGTGCTTGTCCATCAACCTGCCACCCCCTCCCACCCTGAAGTCTGACTTGTCACATATCTGAATTTCAGAAGGCTGAGATGGCATCACGGCCCATCTCCTCCTGCTAGCACAGGATGAGGAGCTCCAAGTGCTCCTCACGGATCACATGCACCCTAGGAGGGCTCCTTTGAAGAAAGAACAATGGGGACACCGCACGGTGCCTGGACAGCCTGCCTTTTCTACTCCAGCTGCCAGCAGATCAGAGGATCCCATGACCAGTGATACCAGCAGGGCACATCCTGGGGTGGGAGAGACACCACTACTCTGCATTGTAAATGCATTAAGCAAAGAGGGATAGCAAGGGAGCCAGGTGGGAGCTTCACGCTAAAACACACAGGACCTGGCAGGTCTGAGGACTGCAGCTGATGGTTTCAGGGAGGAGCTGTGTTTAACAATTCTGAGCTGGAAGGACAGGTTAGTCATGCACCTGGCCTAAAGCAAGGAAGACGAAGAGATGAAAGCTGGGGAATCCCAAAGAGATGAGAGGTGCAGCTACACACATCCCAGTAAAGAGAACCCAAACTTCCCTTTGCGAAGGGCAGCTTGCTCTGGTGTAAGAGGAAGCACACAAACTTGAGTGCTTGTCCAAGTGAACATATGCAAATGGTGTATTTACATTCTTCCCCATATTAACAGTGGACACATGTTTTTGTCTTCTGCTTAACAGGTGAGCAGCTGCTTACATCTGATACGGCCTGATGCAGGGATGAGCTTAGCTGTGGCAAACAGCCTTCCCTCCTTTATCCTCAATGCTCTTGTATTTGTGCATGTGTGTACGAGGAACATCCCACAGATTTTTGTCCTGAGAGGTTAGGAGTAATGGCTCACAAACTGAGCAGATTGAAATAGTAACTATTATTAATTTTCTTATTATATGGGACACAGATCCATGGAAAGCTTGAAGGTTACTGGCAATCTGCTGGTCCAAGCCTTTGGAAACCACTCCTGTAGGAGTCCTCTCTAGGTGATAATGGGAGAAGTTGTCATTTGTGGAAGAGAACAAGCAGGGCTATCACCACCCAAGTGATCTGAAATGAGGTGAGTTCAACTAAGCCAAAGCAGAGCTCTGGCTCTAACCCATGCCTAGTCCTGTAAGTTAATCTTAACTTTCATTACATATGTACAAGCAAGGGGCACTGTCACCCACGATACTCTTCTGGGTGCTTTCTCTTACCCATCACTGGACACAAGACTGTTTGAGATCAAGAAATTGCTGATTGTGCCTTGGAGTCACTGACATACAGGGCAGTAAGTACTGGGCAGCTCATACACAATAGTATGTCATTTAGGAAAAACTTACTTGTCAGCCTACATCACTATATTGTAGCAATGTTTTGGTTTCTACATGCTAGGTAGACAAAAAAGATGAGATTGAGAGTTTGGGCTGGCTCCGTAGTAAAGATCTGTCCTACTCACGCAGAAACGCTATCCAAATCACAGAGGATCAGGAAAACCAGCTACAGGCTCCCTGAATTTCTGTATGAAGCAATCACAGTTACACAACCCATAATTGAGTTTACTGCACTTCACTCTCTGTTCTTTATTACAGTGTTGACTAATGAAGACTTACCTTAGAATAAAACCCCGTTTCTGGTAACACTGTGGTGTTAGCATAATGATTCATTGTCTGTGTGTTGTGTTTGTGCCAGTGCTGAAGAGCAGATGTTACAAGTGAAATCTGAGGAGTTTATTATAAGCAAAAATAATTAGCTTCCTGTTCTGCAGGAACAAGTCTGTTGTTCACCAGACTAATTAGAACTTCAGTCAGTCTTGTGTCATGTTGCAACCAAATCTCTGAAATGTTATCTTTTTAGATTCAAAGACTTGACAGTGTGGCGACTTATCTGGATATAATATTAAAAGACTGACCACTTTCATTTATCTCTGTATCACTTTATTCAGTGAAGTGTCATTATAGAGCTAAGATGCTTCTATAATTATTTTTGTCCTTGTTTCTCTTACATGTTATAAGAAAATTTCTGTTTATTTCTGTAGGGTCTACAAGTTCCTGTGTGCATAGGCAGAAAAAAAGTTTTGTAAAATCCAGGGAAACCTGAAGGTGAAGTCAAAAGCAACAAAAGCAGTTAGAGTCCACTTAGGAAAGATGTGAATCAATTCTAGAGCCATCAAGTAGACCAGTGAGAATGATCAAACATCTGGGAAGGGACAGGGTAACTTTTTTCAAGCACATGAAAGATTGTTTCAAATAACAAAGGAATTAATCTTCCTTCCAAGTATTCATGTTAGACAGGACAGCAATTAACCTGCAGCAATGAAAGTTTCACCGAAACATGAGGAAAAACTGTCTAATTACAAGGACAGTGAAGCAGTGGAATAGACTTTCTAAAAAGACTGCAGATAATATTTTCAAAGAAGTTAGACATCTGCCATCACTATGCATGCTGCTGTGGGATAAGATTAGATGACCCTTGAAGATTCCTTCTGCTTCGTGACTATATGGGATAGCTGGGCAAGCTGTCAAGGCAGAGAAATAGATATATTCTGAGGTGGGTGAGGGTCAGAACAACAGTAGAGCTGTCTAGGCTCACTAGGACAGGCGCTGGCAGGAGGCTTAGCCATGACATGTCAGGAGAGGAGCTGCTTTAGGACCAGATTTGGGGTTTGTGAGGGTCTAAAATGAAGTTTTAAAGAATCTATGTTGTAAAAGAATTTGAGTCCATATGCTATGTTTGAAAAGCATATCTGACTATGGTGTCATGCAAACACAAAAAAGGAAGATAGTCACTGCCAGAGAAGGGTCCACATCCAAATTTGTCAGGACCAGGGTGCTGAGAGCCAATAAGCCTCATACAAAGCTTTATCTGCAAAGCAGAATGGTTAGTGGGTAATGGTGACTTATTTTTCTAAGCAGGTCCTTGCTTACACACCTCACAAATGAAAACTTAGCCTAAAATCCTGAGGGTAGGATCTATCACTGCAAAGTGTGTCATACTCAGTGAGAAGGAGGGGAGTAGGGCCAGGCACCCAGATATTTTGAGATGTAGTCCTCTCTCCAGAGAGCTGACAGCTGCTAGAGTGAGACATCACCAAATCTTTTACTATATCTGCTCAGAAAGGCAGGCCAAAAGTGCTGGGATCAGTTCATACAAACCTCTCCTCAGGTCTCTGTTGTGCAATGCTGGTTTCTGTTCCTCTTCTTGCAACAGTAAGCTGCAACTGCTGCTTCAGGGATTCTACAAAGGGTTCAGCTTATGTAACATCCATTTAGAAATGACAAAGCTTTCTTTTTTGGGCCTTTCATGTAGTAGTCCACCCACATGCAGGCGGTGCACACAAATGACGTATCACCCGGGGCCCGAGACTTGCTGCAGAAATTGATAGTAAGCTGTTGTTATTCTAATTATGTGGCTGTCTTCCTTAATTAAAGCTATGCCACAGGTCATTTACCCTGGTGCAGAGTCCATGAACATTAATCCTGGCAGTGTTTTGGAATCAGAGAGTTCTCATTAGCATAGGATTGGCTGTGAGGGAAATATAATCATCTGAAACACTTTACAAAGGAATGAAAATTAGCATCCATGCCTCCCATGTACTATTGACATAGTAAATTATTTTACTGGGTAGAAATGAAAATGAGCACGGAGCAATGGCACCCATGACTGCAGCTCAGGCGGTACTGTGTCTGCAGTGGGGATTTGTGTGTGTGTCTCTATCCACAGCCAGAAACTCCAGTTATCATCTCTGATGGCCCACCAGCTCTTGAAGCTTATGCTCCTCCCCATGCAAAGCACTGCGATCTGTTTACACTGAATTAATAACTAAGAATAAAAAATAGACCTTAGAATGCCTTATTAATCTTGGTGTTCTTCACTCAGAAGCATGGAGCCCTTTATTAGGAGTGGATTACAGTTTGGGAGTGGCTTACCTCACTGTAATAACAGGAATAATTCTTCAACTTGTCTAATCAAGCAATGTTCAAACTTTTGTTTGGTCACAAACCATGCTTCAAGACAGATTTTTAGTTTTGCAAAGATTGAAACAGGACCCAGGTAGTGACAAAAAAATGGCTGCTTTTTATGAAGCACTGATTCCACAGATCAGCAAGAATATCACCCACAGCAAATCAAAAACCATCCCTCCAAGGAGATAAGCAAACAGTGATCTTCCATGCTAGAGCTGAAGGGAGGGACACCACATCCAGGGAGAAAAGCCAGATGTTCTGACTGCTGGTCCCCTACCCCATCTATCCCATACCATTGCTTCTGCATTATGTGATTATACCAGGATAGAAATAATAGATGCAGTTCTACAACAGGACTTGTTCTTCTACAGAGTCAAGTTCTTCTTCTGTTGGAATAATTACTTCCCTGGCACACTTCCCATCCGGCTCAAAAGCCAAGCAATGGCCAACTATGGCCAACAGTACTGTAGCTATAATTTTGGCAATTCATTTTCAAAACAAAGAATTGTTCTCCTAATAGTAAAATGTAGCCAGGACATTGAGCTGTAATATAAAGCAATATAATATTTCACTGTCACGTGTTAAAATACTGTATTTTTCTGCATGGGTGTAGTGAGAGTAGTTCTTACAGTGAAAAAAAAAAAAATTAGGAAGTGGCAGGACAAGTCCTGTTTTCCTCAAAATTAAAGAGACCAGTTCTAAGGTGTGACACTTCTGGCAATGTTTACTGCAAGAAGGAAAAAAAATCTGCTAAAAAATAGGAAATAGTACATCAAAAATGAGCAAAAACACCTATTGATCTTAAGGGTTGCATTTAGACTGTGGTAAAACAGTCTGGAGTAAAGCAATTTCACTTCTATTTAACTTATGATATTGATAAGGTCACCAGTAGCACCGTGTCCGAGTAGTTCAGAACACAGAGGTGCTATTATCAACATCATAATTTTACAGATGAAGAAATGGAAGTCCAAATTCTCAAAGCTATTAAAGTTTGCAGATAAGATATCTTGACAAAGTGACTTGCACTATGGTTGGTCAGGAAATCAAATTCAGGTTTCTCACTCCCTCAACAGCACTCACATAACTAGCTCAAGGTTTGCTTTCAGTGGGATGGTTTTGCTTTTGTTACAATATAAAATAATTTTAACCAAGACCATATGGTGGTACTGAGTCCTATTCTGTGAATTTAAGAAGTGTTCAATCTCACTTCCACTCTGAGGAAAGTAACGTATTCTTTTGAATGTTCAAAGTGATCTTGTGTGTATGTGTTTGTTAACAACTCACACCTGATTTATTTTGTGAGTCATAGCTCTGCTTTTAGCAGCCATTTTCTCCTGGTCTCGAGTCATCATCACATAGTAATTCGAAACCAGCCTACCGTCATCAGAATTATTTGATCTTCAGGGTGAGAGAACCATGAAGGTTGTGGACACTTCCACAGAGTACCTGAATGTCATAACAGAAGGCAGGGAGCTGACAAAGAGGTTCCGTACTCAAAGAAAAGTTCAATGTTCTGAGGTATTTCATCTTTTTTCTGTATTTTGCTGGGGGTAAAAAAAATTGGAACATCAGTTAACAAAAAATGAAGACAGGGCCATAGAGTAGTTTTGGGAGGGAAAAATTCAAACAAATAATCTCAACTGCTGTCTACAATCAAACTTTTGCTCCTGGCTAGATATCTAAAATGTCTAGGGTAGATAGGCAGCAGTTGCTGGTTTTATTCTATGTCATTAATGAATGTGGCAAAGTAGGGGCAGTATAGCCTTTGATAAATGCGATCACCTAAATCAATCAGATTAAATCCATAGGACAAGATGTGATTAATAATATGAGGCTGAGAGAGGTGGTGAATGTCACTGCAAGTGCATTCCCTGTCATCCTTGAAAGGCCATGGTAACCAGGCAGGATACCCAATGACTGGAAAAAGGCAAAAGTCACAAATGTGGTTCTTGAAGAAAGCCAAGAAGGAGGAGCCTTTTTGAGGAGGTGAGACCTTCTTGAGAGGTGAGACTTTCTGCCCTACAAACCAGTAGGTCTCACCTTTCAGTCCCTGTAAAAGTTATAGAGAACATTTCCATGCATGCAAAGGACAATAGGCCGATTTGAATCGGCCAGCGTGGATTTTCTGAGGGCGGATCATGTCTCACTCACCTGGTTTTCCTCTATGATCAGATGATCAGCTCAGGGGACAGTGGGAGAATAGATCATGGTAATTTTGAAAGCTCTTGAACACAGTCTCCCAAAGTATCCTCACAGCTAAATTGGTCAGGCACTGACTGTGTAAGTGGACAATAAGCTGGACCAAAATTTGGCTGGGTCTTTGGGTTCAAAGGCTTGTTATGAGCAGCATGAAATCTGCTGGCATCCAGGTCATAGAACAATGGTGCCCATCTGCTCAGTGTCTTTATCCATGACTTGAATAATAGGACAGAACTCGGTCTCAACAAATTCATGGATGATACCAAATTACAGAGAGCAGTTGATAAGCTGGAGAGTCGGGGCGTTGTTTGGAAGGAAAAGCAGCAGGCTGGAGACATGAGCTGACAAGAACCACAAACTTCAAAAAAGGCAAAGTGCTGTATCTGGGACACAGTCACTCCATGCCCCAGCATGGGCTGGGTGTCAGCTGGATAGAAAGCAACTTTGCAGGGAAGGATTAGGGTGATACCTTGGAGAGCAGGTTTAATATGAGCCAACAGTGTGCCATTTCTACGAAGAGGGACGGTCACATACTGGCATCTGTCAACAAAACCATAGCCAGCAGGTCAGCAGCACCACCCTTTGCTCACACCCTGGTGAGACCACATCTACAGCAATGGCTCCAGTTTGGGATATACAAGGGAGAGCCCAGAGGAGGGCAACCAAGGTGGTCAGGGGGCTGGAGCACTCAGCATATGAGAAGAGGCTGAGATTTGTTGAGGGGAATCGCTGTTACAGTTGACTACAACTACTTGAAGAGAAAGGTAGAGAGAAGATTTTCTTCTCAGAGCCACACAAAACCAGGAAAAAGACATGCTGCAACACACTAGTTCTGATTATGTGTCAGGAAAAAAATCATTCCGAAGGTGGTAGAATATTGGCATAGAGGTCCCAGAGGAGCTGTCTCCAAAGGAATCACATTTGGAGATACTCAGAACTTGACTGGACACAGCTCTAAGCAAGCTGGTGTAGCTTGGTGCTGCTTTGAGCAGCAGGTAGGACTAGATGACCTGGTGAGGTCACTTTCAGCCAAAATTATCACATGATTTTGCAATTTCTGATGAGCCCAATGACTTGCATTTGTATTTTGAGAAGACAGCAAGTCCTAACCTGAAAATTTAAGAAGACAGAAAAGCCATTTCTACTATTACAGCTGGGTTTCAGCCACAGTGATAGAAATGAGCTCTTCCTCCCCTCTCAAATTGCCTTCTCAGTTGTGATATATGAAAGAAACAATGACTGCACAGAAATCAGAGATAACCAAGTTTTACTTTATTTACATAACACCCCTGCCAAAAAAGCAGATGATCATTTCAGTGCGCTTTATTAGCTATGCTGTCTAGGCTCTCATCAATTTGTATCACTTGTCATTACTTCCTGGGAGGTTACTCAGGACACATCCAACTTTTTATGAAGTGCTGGCACAGTCCCTAATATAGCCTCAAATGGGCCCTCCAGTGATCACAGAAACACAAATGCAAAGATATCCTAAAAAACACAGTACACACAAAGGGCTTTCACTCTCCCAAGTAATTCTGGACAGACAGCTAGGTAACTCCCTCATACTCTATTTTCATCTGGGAAGAAGCCCTTAAAATGCTGACCACAAGGGCAGAAGGGGCAAACATATAATTCCCAGCAAGCTGCTTGGGTGTGGGAGTTGAGTCCTCAGTTTCCCCTATGGAGAGCTGCAACACGAGGAGGGCAGGGAGCCTTGGGGTGAACACAGCTGGCTGTCCCTCCCCAACTCTTGCACTGGGATCCAAGTTAAGTGAAACTTTTGCAGCCAGTTGCTGTTTTCATACGGGCACCACAGCATGCAACTGTGTTGGTCCTTGCGTTTATATTGCTCACACAGGAAAAAAGACAGCTGTTCTCCTAAATGAAGTGTTGTGGGGCTGCATCTGTGTTGTTCAGCGTATCATTTTGACCTTTCTTTCCCTCCATTCTCCACCCAGCAATTCACAGCAGATGAGTGTTGTTAATAAGCACAGTGCTGTTTCAGAGATGCACAGTGTGATGCATCACAGGCGGATGTTCCCACTCAGATGTCAAGCTGAAGGCTGGTCAAAAGTTAGACAAGGCTGCACTTGGCTTTTCTGAGAGTGGACTGCAGCTGGTGGGTCTGTTTCTGCCACAGAAAGGGGAGGCAGGGGGTGGCTGCTCCTTCATGCTCCATGGGGCATGAAGGGCAGTGGGAGGAGAGGCTGCCTCTTCTTCCAAGTGCAAACACAGCCCTCATCGCCTCAGCCTCAGCCTTGGCTACCATGGGCCACCTGGCTCCGCAGCCTTGACAAAATGGTGATGGGCCATTTTGCAGGTCTGCCAACCAACTCCCCTCAGCAGCTGCTTTGTTTACCTGTGCTTTGTTTTCTGTGGAAGAAAATGCCTGGGACAAAGGCAAGCATCCAAACCCAAGCTGACACAGCTCATTTAGGCTTGGCAGGGGGTAGCCCTTCTGGATTCAAAGCCAGTGAAAGGATGGGACTGGCAAAAGGACTCTTTGGTGCCTGTATTTCTTTAGAAAAGCTTTGTTTGTTGTGCTACCAGTCTTGGAACAAGGGCCTTTGAGAGAAGAAGGGCAGAACTACAAGAATTTGACTCTGGTCTTGAGAGGAGAGGGAAAGCAGGCCACATTCTATTTGTGTGGGTTTGTTTGGGTTTTTTCTTAAAACACAAAAGACTGAGAAAACAATGGACATTATTACACAGCAGGGATGGGCAGACATGGACTCCCATACATGTCCATGGGGTGTCCTTTCAGCTCTTCACTGCTGGGGTCAGCCTGGCCCAGTCTACCTTGAACTTGCTGAAATAGAGACCAAAGACAATAAAAACATTGCAGTTGCATTTCATGCAAGGTCCACACGGGTAACATAGGGATGCTGGCTTCCGTGGGATTTAGGTACCCTACATAACTTTGGGAAACTGGACTTGAGGCTCTCCCCAGATGCTGTAGTGCTGAGTTCCTCCTCCAGGCAAGGTGTCTGA